>PVHY01016244.1:0-34117 GCA_004024945.1 Uropsilus gracilis | reverse complement strand
ACCTGAAGGTGACAAGGAGAAGACAGCGTGGAAGCCAAGGGAGCAGCCTAAGGAACATGTCTTCAAGCGTCTGGAGATGGACTCTGTCTGGACATTGGTGAGATGATCAGGACTGAGAGACTGAGGATATTTGGGGCAATCTGGGAAAAGACTTTGGACAATACTGAGAAAGGTTTTGGACAATGTTGAAGTGTTCTGAATCTTACATGTTTCTTTTGTAATTATTAGGATAATTAGAAATCACTTTGTTAGAAATAAATTAGTCTGCACTGATAGTCTTGCATTGGTTTGGTATTTTGGCTGAGAAGGCTGGGGATGGTGGTAAGAACCCATGAGCGGAAAGTTTAAACTGTGTTTTAAAGTTTTTCTTTTTAGGTCTGAAAGAGGGAAAGAAAGCAGAGTGCAGCTGGTAGCTGATGTTTGCCTATTCAATGGTAAAGGTGATCAGTGAAAATGCTAACGAGGAGTGTGTAGCCTGCTTTGGAGAGAGAAGCAGGCAGATTGGTGTAAACCAGTTAAGTAAAGTCAGAAAGTCTTCTTTATACCCTGTTTCATTTCTACTTTTAACTGTCCTGATCTCTAATAATAAATATTTGTTTTTCCCCCACACTTAAACTACATATAAGTGGACTTTGTTAGTAAGTATTCTATCTGCTTTCTTTTATTTCACATGATATTTTTGAAATCACTAACCTCAAACTTTCTGTAAAAATGTTATTCTATCTCTTGGGTAAGTACCCAGGAGCGGAAATGTGGGGTATTATGGGCAAATGCCAAAACGTTTTTCAAAGTGGTTGTAGCATTTTATACTTCCATTGGCAAAGTAAAAGCATTCTTTCTAATTGCTCCATATTTTTGCCAATATTTGATGCTCTCAGTCTATTAGATTTTTGTCATTATAATGAGTGTGAAATTGTGCTCCACTGGGCATTTTGCTGCATTTTTAAATATCATCTAAGCATTTTTCTGTTTCTCCTTTCCCAAGCTTGTCAGATCTTATCCTAATCTGTCCTTCACTTAAAAGTCTATCATTTCAAGTCACAGGTCCCTACTCTGATGATGTGTAAGTCAGCTGTGTGATGAGATATAAGCTAATAATGACAGAAGATGCAACCAAATCAACCAAAACATTTCCTTGATGCCCCTCCTCCTAAGCATTCTACAGGTTTTCCAGGAAGGACAAAGTAAATTACCACCAACACAGCATCACAGATAGATTTATCAGCATCTTGACGAATTAAACAGGAATCTGCCGAATGCTGGTGCATGTGGTAAAAGGCAGTATAGAATCAAGTGGAAAGGGGCTTTGACATGTCTGTCTTTCCCTATACCCTGGATCCCTTATTCAACTGGCCTGGACTCCTACCTAAAATAGTGAATGCATTTCTCTAAGCCCAGGAAAATTATTCTCAAGGCTCATTAGAGTTAAGTTCTCTTATTAACTGATTCTAAGTAAAACAAAAACCTATTTAATATAATTTAAGCTAAATAATTTTTTGAAACACGGTGCAAATCAACCAAACTGTCCTTTCCTGCTGCATCCTTTAACCACTGAATATTCTATATGGCATTTCACAGAAATCTGATTTGATTTGAGAACATCTGCAGCAGTCTGGAACACATTTTCCCCTGTACTTGACTTTTAGCTCATTATAGCTCTCAGATGTTCTCTCAGCAATCCTGTGACATATTGGAGTGTTACTGAACAAACAGCACTGAAGCCTATGTCTTGAGTAGTGTCAATCTCAGTTGAAAACGTTTCAGCTTTCTTAGCATCAACACTAGAAGAATTTAATTAACCCACTGAAACTTTCAAAATGATAGTTAATGCATGTAAGAAATGAGAAATCAGAAAAGTGGGGGGAGAACAGATAAGTGCTTAACCTCCCACAAGCTGATGCCTGCCACCCTCAGCCTGTGTTTCCGCAGCCCGTGAGGAGCTCTGCTGGGCTGTGCAGCCTCCCGCGTTTTGCCGTGAGACCTCTGGCCTGCTCTCTGGCCCGATGGAGATGGAGAAGGTGGAGGTGGCACCTACTGCTGTCACACTTCCCTGGTCCCAAACAAGGTCAGCTTCCAACCTCTAATCAGCTCCCCTCCAGCTGCTCTTGTGCTTTTAATAGGTGGGGCTGGGAGACCAAGGTCAGAAGAGCACTGTCGGCAGTGCCACAAATTTTTGCCCGCTGCTGCTATTACATTAAGGAAGCAGCTGGTGAGATAATGTATGCCAAAGTGCTTTGTAAATTATAAAGTGCTTATATAATTGTCAGGATAATCATGGCTGGTGTTTTATTCTTAGGTTGAGGAAGAGTGCTGAACTGGGAGACTGGGTGGCAAAGTCCACCAGGAAGCTGACTATATGGGTGTGCAGGGTCCACGGGTGAGGTCTTTGGTGAGACTACATATTTGGAAGACAACAACATAGAGAGCAAAATTGGTTTCATGGCTTGCATATTCATATACGTTAATGTAAGAAGCATGGGCCAGGGAATGCTAGCCTGGAGGGCAAAGAAATGGAGAAGGGGTCCTAAAAGATCAAGTGCTAGAGGGCTGATTCTCTTTACACACACACAGAAATGTTGACCTCCGGCCTTTGCCAGGCTTTCTGCCTTAGCTTGTGCTATTCTAACACTTATTAGATCTTATGCTTGAAATTATCCTGCCAGCTCTGTTATGCTGTGTCTGTTACTACATCACTGTCATTATTACACACAGTTATCATAAATAACTCTTTGTCTAATTTCCATACCTGTGATCCTCTTAAAGGTGGACAGAGTTATCATTAACATTTGCCTCAAATGCCTGGCACATACTAGATGCTAACAATGGTTTCTCTGATAAAGAGTAAGGGATGCACAAGGAGAAGAGAATATTTAAAAATCAAAGAAGATATTTCAAATATGAAGGAGCAGTCAATTGTTGAGTATAACAAGACCTGGGAAATTACTGAAGTTTTTAGCCACACTTTAGCAAGAGCAATTTTACTGACTTTAGGGACGGGGATGAGTAGAAATCTAGTTATGATAGATTGAAGATTAAAAAAGCAAATAAGGAATCAGAGATAGTGAATAGAGACAATGTTTTCTAGAACTTGACCTGTGAAAGAATACATTCAGACACATTGACTTATTCCCCTCAGTAACCTTATAAGATAGATGTTATTATCTGCTTGTGAATAATGAAGTGGTGGCTAAGAGAAAATGTAAAACTTGCCCAACTACTACTGCCTAAGCTCACATTCAGTAGGAGTAAGCCAATTATTGGCTATCTCCAGATAATTCGAAACCAGAGACTATGAACAATACATGGTTTCAACATATGATTTTAAAAGAAAGGCTATCTGGTAGTTTGAACACGTTGCCAAGAGTGACACACGTTGGAGTGATGTAAAGGAAAATGGCATTCTTGTACTAGCTGCCAGCATACAGGAAAGAAAGCAAAGAGCATTAAGGAAGACCTCTTTCTTTTAAAAATATCTTTTCAAAGGGTCCCAGAAAAATCATCCTTTGGGTAACAGTTATGATTTACTTGGAATTCTTTTAATTCTCATTGACCATATGGACTGGGGTAATAAAAACAAAAGCTCAGTGACTTATAATAGAATTTTATCAAATAAATGAATGAATGAATGAATGAGTGAATGAACGAATGAATAAACAAACAAACAAATAAAACAGGCTTTTGTCTTTGGGTGTCCTAGAGAAAGAGAAATGGAGACCACATGTAACTCCTAAATACTTCCTCCCAGAATCACTAGTGTACTTCATTCAACTTTCAGGGACTATAAAGCAGGTCATGTAATGACATGGAACACCCCAGAGGATAGTAGGTTTCCCTTTCCTACATTATCAGGGAGGGTTAAAGAACAGGCATGGTGGCACGTGCCTGTTGTCCAAGCGCTGAGAGGCAAGAGGCTTGGGATCCCTTGAATTCACAGATTCGAGACTACCCTGGGCAATATAGTGAGCCCTGGTTTTCGAAAAAGCAGCTGGGTGCCATGGTGGGCACCTGTAATCCCAGCTACCTGGGAGACTGAGACTGGGGATAGCTTGAGTCCGTGGTACCCCAGGCAACAGAGAGAGACTTAGCCTCAAAACAAAACAAAGCAAAAAACAAAAACCCGGAAATAAAGTGAGTGAGTACCACTGGTGCTTACTACAAACACCAACGGTGAGGACAAGTACAATAGTCTTTCAGGCTTCTATTATATTTCAGTGAAGTTTGTAGTAGTTCTAGAATAATTCTATTTTCCTAGAAGTCCTGGATAGCCATAATTAACATGTATACACTAATGAGTTTCACTTGGGATCCACATTCAATGGAAAGTATGACTTTGGTAATATTTAGGTTAGAAAACCTGGTAAGCCTAATAGCCCCGAAATGATGGATAACATTCTTCACCTCACATGGGTTGGACACATGAAGAGAATAACTGCCATAGAAGATGTGGAGAAGGTGCTACTGTCTGAGATGACATGGGATACAATTAATAAGCAGATAAGATACATATCAATAAATTTTTGGAAGGCATGGTCTTGATGTGGTTTGCTGGGAACAATTCTCTAAAGACTGGCTAGCATAGTGTGAGTAGTTAGAGGAAGGCTCATGGCACTTCTAATCTAAGAAGTACTTGACAAAAATAGTGGAGCGGCAAATCAAAGACTTCTCTATGCAACATCTGTTGCATCCTTTGTTCAAGTTTTGGTCGCATCTCAAATATATTTCTAGGGCTTCATCTGTGACCATGAAGCTCAGAGTATTATAAGGTATATATTTGGTGCATTTGGGGAACTGGTTATATTTCTCCCCAATATCTGTACAGTAAAAAATAGTGGGGATTTAGGAAAGAGATGGTTAACTAGATCAATATGCCCCCCAATATCTATACAGTAAAAAAGAGGGGACTTAGGAATGAGGTGGCTAACTAGATCGATATAGGCAACCACAGTAATCTGTTTTTAAAGATTTCTAAGAAGAAGCGGGAGGAGGAGGGGTATTTCATTTGAACATATAGGCTGATTTGGGTGACCGTAAGACTGGTAATTATTCAGTGGAATTGAAGATATCTTGGTTTATTCTCTCTAAGCTTCTAGGGTTTTAGTAAAGCTAATCCATATCATTTTAAAGTGGGGGAAGAACCCACCTAATTATGGTTTGTTTGGTTTGATTTTTTTTTGATAAATCAGATCCCCCTTTTTATTTCAAATATACATAGGATTTTTTCTCAAATCTGAGATTCGGATAAATTGGCATAAAGCTGAATGTAATTGGAATTTCTGTTGACTCTTTACATTACCAAAATGATGCTTTTGACTTATTTTAATTACAAGAAAATTACATCTTTATTTAATATTCTCTTTATTCAAATGGATAGATGGGCTTAAGAGAATAGCAAATCTATATTTTTCTGAGGGAAAATCTCAGGGTATAGCTTAGAATTACAGAGATATTTTGTTTTACTGCATAAAATCTGGACTAGAAATAAAGTTAACAAGTTTGCAGTAAATGTCCACTGAATCTGTAGAGTTCTTAGAAGGGATAGTAGGGAATAAATTCAAGTACAGTATTTCAATTCAAATTTTACTTATACAGTTGTAGTAATGATTCCTTTTAAAAATCCTCAGTTTCCACTCAGAATAAGAAAAATTCTAATTTTCTCCCCTGGCTTAAAAGTAACACCAGAATGAATGTGGGTAAGTTGTGTTGAAGATGAAAAGCACTTTTACACAAGTTCTAAGTATATAATTAATATTAATAAGGTGCATTCTGATTAAAGTATATTTGATGAAGTATGAGAAATTATACTTAACCACTTTCATGATAGTGACAAAGGAAATAATTACATTTGTGCTTGGCAATTAGATATCAATTTTATGAGTGAAGAGAACTAGGGAATCATAATTTTTAAAAGCAGACAGATGAAGCCAAAGTCTGATGGGATGCTGGCAAAAAATACATGGTTTACACTTTATGGCAGATACACAATGGTGGACCTCAATCAGTCAGCTGTAGGGGTTAGAAATTCCAAAGCTCACTGCGACCTAACTTCCTACACAGGCAATCAGTGATCCACACTCAGTAAATGGAGAGTCCTGGTCTTGCTCTGTATCCATGCACACAGTGGCACTGTCAATCAATCACATACCTCCGTTGGGCTTGACTTTGAACCATAATCCTTCTCTACATAGCACTCCTACTAACTGCTACTGACTGACCAGTGTTTTCTTATAATATGAATCCTCATAAATCTGATCTGTCAGAGAAAACAAGCTGGGGAGCTGCTAGGGGCACAAACTATTCTGGTGATAAGTCATGTAAAACTTCCTCTTTCCATAACAGGAGAGACTTCTACCAGAACTTCGCTAATGGTTCATGTTAATTAGGATGCTGTTACTTCTGCTGGAAACAGTGATGACTCTTAGACCCTATTTTTGGATAAATGGCAAACACACCTGCTAGTTTACTACCTAAACCTAAAACCAACAAATTTATCTCCATCTTGCCCATAAAGCAAATATTTCTGAATTGTTTATAAGGTGTTTTTATATGTGTGTGAGAAAGGAAGTGCAACAAAGAAGAAAGATGCTAACTTTTGGCCAGATTCAATAAAACTAAGTTCTAAGTTCATGTTATCAATGGAAGGTATAGAGAGTACAAAAAAAGTGTATCACCTGGAAAAAACTATAAACAAATAGAAGAAATCAACTCAGAAAGTAATTCTCTCAAGTCTTTGTTTACATTAATATTACCCACATATTCCGAATTTGGATATATCACATATTCAAATTACCTTAATAGATCTCAACCTGTTAGAATTAATTACAACTCACATATTGAATGTCTGCTATGAGCTATATTCTTGACATATATGACTTGAAATCTTTGGAAAGTATCTGTGAGATAGGTGTCATCATCAAAAATTTGCAGCCACAGAAGAGTAGGATTCATATTAAGTGACTCAAATTTGCCCAGGAGTGAGACACTTGAACCACACCTGCTGGACTCCAAATACTGTGCTCTGTTCAACATGACACATTTACCCCCTTTGTAGCATCATTATCATTAATGCTATAGCATTAATATACTAATGAAGGGATTAGACACTCCAAATACAAGAGGGCAGGTACCAAATCTGGGAAAAATCATCTCTTGCAAAATATGTATCTGTCCCATTCTTAAAGAATACCTCATATATGAGCATTCTACCTAAGATACTATTCAAATAATCTGATGACCTTTAGAGATGTAGAGAAGTTTCCACATTGACTCTGCAATAGACTATAATTTGGTAATTTAAAAAAGTTGAGGGGCCAGGCATGGTGGCTTGTGCCTGTAAGCTTCAGCCTATGAAGCAGCTGGGGCTAGGGATCACAGTTCGAGTCCTGCCTGGGGCCCATAGTGAGGCCTAATTCTAAAAAAAATAGCTGGGCATGGTGGTGTGTGCCTGTAATCCCAGCTACCTGGGAAGTTGAGGCTGAGGATTGCTTGAGTCTGTGGTAGCCCAGGCAACAAGAGCCTGCGGTTCCATGGGCAAAAATAGCACGACCTAGTCTCAAAAAAAAAAAAAAAAAGTAAATAAAAACATAAAAAAAATTAAAATAAAAAAAATTTAAAAAAATAAAAAAAGCTGAACTTCCAGGAACTGGTGTTTTGGCTTTTCTCCTTGTCTTATCAAATGTCTTATCAAATGAAAACTAAAAATATTTAAACTTATGTGATCTGGTTATAGTCATAGAAAGTGATCATGGTCATACTATTTTCTACTTCAGTTTTTACCCAAGTAACTAACAGAAATGCAGGATGTAGTCTGGAAGTTTTCTAACAATATAATGTGCCCCAAGTGGTAGCCCCAGAGAGAATAATTGCCAGGAGAAAGCTGCAATGGGAGAAAATAGCATGAATGATGATTATAGGGTGGTAAGATGAATCTGAAGGAAAATGCCTTTCACCTCCTCTGCTCCCCTTTTTTTTGGATTTGCTCTCTAAGTGGTGATTAGAGAAAAGAGGGGGAAAAAAGTTATCTTACCTGGATGGGAATTTGCTGTAAAAACCTATTGGCAGGTGTCTCAATCTGATTTTTCACTCTTAGTCTGTATATTTGTTGATAACATTAAAATTTATCAAATGCTTTCAGTTTACATTTATAAGGTACATTATATGTTTAGCATGTAGTACATCTATTCTAGTCAAAACTTCTTTGTGAGTTAAAAATATTATGGATATTTTCTCCCATTCTGCAACTTGAATTTTCTTTTTCACAGAAGTTAATTTTGATAAATTATAATTTATTCTTTTTTTTTTCTGGTATAGTTTCTCTGTCCTAGCTAAGAAATTTTTCCTTGTTCCGAGGTCATGAAGGTATTACTTCCTTTAAGTAAGTGTTTTCCTAGGATTTTACTTTCATATCTATGGCATATTAAAATTTTTCATGTCCTGTGTAAGGAAAGTATGAGGTCTAATTTTTAAAACATGCACATAGAGGTGTTCATTAATTCCATCATCATTTATAGAAAAACGTTTCTATCTCCATTGGATTGTTTTGGCATGCCTGTCAAAAATCAATTGAGTGTATATGAATGGGTCTATTTCTAGACTATATCTGTTCCATTGATCTATTTGTCTATCTTGACACCAACATGCTTGGTTACTGTAGATTTATAGAAAACCTTGAAGACAGCTCAAATCTTCTAACTTTGTTTTTTTTTCCTGACAATTTTGGGTAGTCTAACTCCTTCATAAATTTTAGAATCAGCTTGTCAAATTCTACAAAAATGTGTGTTGGGATTTTGACTGAAATCATGATATAACTACAGTTCAATTTGAAGATAACTGGCATTTTAACACATCTCTCCATTATTTTTCTCAGCAATCCTTTGTAGTTTTCAGTGTGTGGATATTGCATACATTTTAATCTGTTCCCAAGTTCTTATTTTTTTAATGCTATTGTAAATGTCATTTCAAAATTTAATTCTTCAATTGTTCATTGCTCCTATTGTTCACACAGAAATACAACTGACTTTTGTTTATTCTTTGTAACATGAAACTTAGCCAAGAATACTTACTGATTTCAATAGTGTTTTTATAGGTTCTTTACCACTCTATGTAAAAAATATTACCATCTGCAAATAAAAGTTTTAATCCTTTGCTTTTACTCTGGATGTCACTTATTTATGCTTGTCTTCATAGTAATAGCTGGAACATTCAGTACAATATTAAGAACTGTGAGAGTGGATATTGCTGTTAGTATTTTATCTTATAAGATAAATTAAGTTTTTACCAATAGGTATGATGTGAGCTGTAGAATTTTTTATGTCCCTTATCAGTTTGAATAAATTTGATTTCCTTACTGAATTGCTTAGAATCTTTATTATGAGTGGATGCTGGATTTTGTTAAATGCCTTTCTGCATTTAAAGACCCAGATTATATAAAGAACTCTTTAAAGTTTAATAAAAAATAAACTCAATTTAAAAATGCACACAAGATTTAAATAGACATCTCATGAATGGTCAATAAGGACATGAACTATTCAATGTCATTAGTTTTCAGGGAAATAAATAATAAATCAAAATGAAATACCACTCATAATAAAATGGCTAAAATAAAAGACAGGATTACCAAATGTGGACTGAAATGTGAAAAAAACTGTAAAGTGCATTTATAGCTAGCAGGTTCAAAACTGGTAAAATGAATCTGTAAGTTTCCAATAAAGCTTATAGATCACCTGAAAACCCTGACACTACATTCTTAAGAGAAATGGAAATACCTTATTTACAAAACCAGTTATTCCTGAATCCTTATCCCATAAATATTTATAACAGTGGAGAAGTAAAAACAGTCAAAATGTCATTATGATAGAATAATCAAATTGTGGCACATTTATTTAAGAAAATATTATTTAGCAATAAAAAAGAAACTAATGCCCACAAATGGATGAATCTTCAAAATATTACATCGTATAAAAGTAACCACACACAAAAATATAAATTTTGTGAAATTCTAGTTATAAGATGCTAAAAGAATATGAATGAACTAATCTATGATGATAAAAACCAGATAACTTTTTCCCCCCTGTTTGTGGAGAGAAGGAATAGGTAACAGTTGGGAAAATGTAAATGCAGAAGAGAATCTTTTGAGGTATTGGCAGTATTCTGCATCTTGATAATGGTGAGGAATGCATGGATGTATGCGTTCATCAAAATCATCAAAAGATTTTTTTGAGACCCATACATTTTTCTTTGTGTAAATTCTATTAATTTGGAAAGAGTTAAAATCATGGGAAAATAAATAGCATGAAAGACATGAAACTTAAAATTGCTGCAAGATTTTGTCCGAAATGGCCTCTTGATTTGCTCCTGGGAGTATCATCTGAAAGTTAACCCACATTGACACTGCAACCACAGGGTCCCATGGCGTGGGGTGAAATTTGAATACTTCCTGGGCATCAGCTATCACCTGACCCTGATCAGAAGGGACACGGAAGAGATAACTACTTAATGAAGCAAGAGGTGTGGAGAGGAACACCTGGAGGCTGCTCCTGGATGAGAGGCTGCCATCTGGCTGACAGTCCTGAATAGGGGAGAATGAGCGGTGTGGAGGTACACAACATTGACTGAGAGGGGACGTGTGGAGAAGCTGATGCTCCCAGAGGCTAAGTCCTCAGAGAAAGGAATAAGGACAGTGTGCTGGGATACATCCCCCTCCCTTATCCCTTAGGTACTGACCCTATGGAGCTCCTTAAGCTCAAAGATTTGGGGAGCCCAGAGAGGAGGGATATCAGTGATGCCACAGATTCTTGCCAACACTTGGCACCCATTCCCACATGATTTGGAAACCTCCAGGTACCTCTCCCACCCCAACTCAGCAGCTCCAAGATCAAGTCTTTCGATCTATGGAAGCCTAGAAAGACCAAACATATAAAATCACAGAAATCCATTTGTAACAACATGTATGGATCTGAAAAGAAGTATGTTGAGTGAAAAAGTCAGGAGACAGAGGCAAACTGAATGGTTTTTGTTCATACATGAGATACAGACAAACAGGAGAGTCAAAGAACACCAGATCAAAAACAAGTCCCAGCAACCTGACTGTAACATGGAAGCTATCAGAAGGCAGAAGAGAGGAAGGAGGAGAAGGAACAGGAGACACAACTGAAGATGATGTAGGACTATGGTTGCCTGGGTGGTGGGTGTGGTGTTGTGACACACACTTGGGGAGGTATGCTCCTATATTCCTATTTCCGAATTAAAAACATACACAGTGTTGTAAGCCAACAGCTTAAAGATTTATGAAAAAAGTAGTAGTTGGAAATACTGCTCGCTTTAGATATTATAATGATTATTCCATTTATAATGGTCTTGCTTGTGAATTATAGATTCCTCTAGGACAATTTATTGTTCTCCATGTTGGAGAACATGCCAGAGACAAACAAATGTCTAGTTAGGCATTAACCACAGGAGTTTTATAAAATTGAATTATTTTGCCTTTAAAATAACATGAGAATGATGCTCTTGGTCAGACAGAGGCACAAGTTTTGGTTTCCACTATCAAAACAAACTCATGCTTTTCAAGTTGCTATACAAGCACTGTGACAGTTTTCTGATTTTATCTTAGTGAAAGCTTTTTAACAAGCACAGATTTTGCTCAATTGCTAATATACTGATATGTATTTCATCATATTTTAAGACCTACTGAAAGTAATTTGGCATGTTTACAGTGTTATTTCAAAATGACTGCTACTCTTGAAAGTACCTGGCTGGAATTTTAATTATAAACTGGCTTTATTCTTTTCCTCCTAAGTAAGGATACTATAGTTTGTATAACTTAATTCTATAGACATTTAGTTTTGTGCTAAGTGTTAGAAAATTCAAATATAAGTAAGGCATGGTCACTGGTTTCAAGATGCTCATAATAAGCTTAAGGATGGTCATGAAAATACAGAACTAGAAGACAATGTAATTACTACAATACTATATGAACAAAGGGTTAAAGGAAAATGTGGATTTGCCTGAAGGGAGAGGAAGAAGGTAATGGAAGGCATAATGAACAAGGAAGTGACAGTTAAAATAGATCTTAAAATGACTTAAAATAGATGACTGATCAACATATTCATTTAACAATATCAATTTTCTAGCCCATGTGGTTGACCTTATGTCTGGACCAGCACATACAGAGTGATCAAGACCCTCAAGAAGTTTATATTCTAGGTACACTTGACAAGAGTTAAACAAGTGAAGATTGTTCACTTTACTGCCTCACTCTTCCTACTCTGGCCTCCTTCCATCTCAGTTTACTAAAATATGTTCATACAAAAGAGACTTGTAATTTCAAGGTTTGTATTTTTCTTTTTACTTTCTTTTCATTTCTTATGTAATGGGAAAAGTAATGACTTGCTAAGCCAAGTGATGATTATTTATTAATGCTACTAGTTTATTAATGCTACTACTTAGTTGTTTATTCTCAACACTCATTCATTGTCTTGCTCAAGCAAAATTATTAAAGCCCTTATTTCATATCAGTGAGTGTTCAAGGAATTAGGATACAAAAATGAATGAAATAAATGTGCTTAGCAGCTAGTAAAGGGAAAAGTTCAAATGAAATGCTGTATGATACAAATGTGTTTCATTTGAGGTTGATGAGGAGAAAGAGAAATTGACTCTAATATAGAAGTCTGAGAATAGCTCAAGAGAAGGACATGCTTAAGAATTTCCCTTTAGAAAACTGGAACAGATTTGCAGGTGTAGGGAACAGCAAGTGAAGATGCAAGTAGACACTAACCAATTGGTATTTGAGACCTGTGCTGTTTCCCTTTCAAGTGTTTTTGCTTGAATCCCATTTTCAACCCCAAAAAGGAATAGTATAAAGATATTTTCTTCCATTTTTTTATCCACATGAAAGCTTTGTGTGTGTGTGTGTGCATAGAAAGCAAGTTGCATACACATAGTTATACATATTACAATACCATAATCACAAAATTATAACCATGAAAAATATTTACTGATGTGTGATTTAAAAGTTTCAATACCACAGGAATGACAAACATCAAATCCATTGTACTGATTATTATTTCTGGGAATGTACAATGGGGATTAGGCTAGAAGAGATATCCACAGAGAATGTCAACTATCTCTGTGATGGCTGTTTTTTTTTATACATTTTTAAATTTTGCATATGTGTATTTATATTTATATTACATTATTGTGCACCCCAGGATTTTCCCACTTCCCTAAACACCTGTTAATCATCCTACTCTTGTGCACTTTGCCTCCTTGGCCTTCTTCCCCCTCCTCCTCTCTCTCTCCATTGTTTAGTCCTATTGGTTGTTTCTAATTTTTCTTATTTGTTTGTTTGTTTTCCTCTATATCCATCATATAAGTGAGACCATCCTGTATTTCTCTTTTTCCTTTTGGCTATTTCTGTTAGTATGAGTCTTTCTAGTGCCATCCATGACGCTGCGAATGACATGTGTTTGTCCTCCTTGATTGATGCATAGTATTCCATTGTGTACATAAACCACCTTTTTTTCAGCCAGTCATCAGTTTTGGGGCATTTGGTTTGTTTCCAAATCTTGGCAATTGTAAACAGAGCTGCAATGAACATGAGCGTACAGGTGTCCTTTTGAATTAGTGTTTTCATGTCCTCTGGGTAGATCCCCAGTAGTGGGATTGCTGGGCTGAATGGTGATTCCACTTTCAATTGTTTGAGGATCCTCCACACAGTCTTCCATAGTGACTGGACCAGTTTGCACTCCCACCAGCCATGCAAGAAGAGTTCCTTTTTCTCCACATTCCGCGTGAAAGCTTTTTAACGAGGACAGATGATTTTGTTTTTCTGGTTGCACATTTTTCTTTATAATATTGGATTGTCTATTTTTTTTTCATTTTAAGCAATCACAACATAATTCTTATTTGTGACATCTAAAACTACCAAATACCAATATTTTATTTTCTAACACCACTAAAATTATCTATTCTTTCCTTCTAACTCTAAGGAAGAACTTTTAGATAAAGGTATTATTGCAGTAATGCTCTCATTTAAGTGTATTCTTCACAATTCCTTATCTAAAACCCTTGCAGTCAAATGGATTTCAGCATTCAGAATTGTCTTTTGGACTTTAGACAGGTAAAATAGTGCACATGCCGCATTTTAACATAACACCTCCAGCAAGATGTGGGGTAGCAATGTAGAATCAAACACATTAGTCTTTCCACAGCAAACATTTAAAATTCTCTCTAAGAGGAATAAATAAAGATTATAAATAGTCTCACATCAGTTCAGGCCAGGTTTGCTGCCAAATGAGTTATGTGAAACATTTGGTTTCATCGCTTTTTGGTTTTCAGAATTGTTATTGAGGGGTTGTAGACTTGTATTGTGATTATCTTCATTTTATCGTTTTTGAAACAGATTTAGAGAGATTAATTAACTCACCCAAGTTGCCTACCTAGTAAGTAATGAAGCATCACATACACTTAACAGGTTTACTCTGAACTCTGCTAATAACCACTGTCCTACATACAGCAGGCAATCACTTCACTCTATGAAGCTGCCTCGGTTTTCTCCAGGGAGAAAGGGAAACGGGATGACAAAGTACAAAATACCAGGGTGTTCTGCTACTGAGACCCTTCCCTGCTGATGACACTGTGAAGGAATAGTCTTGGCTCCTTATCACCACAGAGTTTTCCATTGCTGACTATATAGTAGGGCTCTGGATTCCAAGGCTTGGATAGCAAAGGTTTTCCATACTCATAATTCTTGCTTTTTAGACATTATTTTAACCCTATTATTGCATGAATTTCTTGTCCCAGGTTCTTCATGATGTATTTTCAATTACTGAACGCACAGTGCTGCCTCTAGGGATTGCCTTTCCTGCCTCTCTTTTTTGCTTCTTTTCTAGCTCAAACATTTATTGGCATCTTTCATTTCAAGAGTAGCTCACATTGGGCTCATTAAGAAGGTCTCAATCTCTGACTAGTCTACAGATATTCTTTCCTTTGGGCAACATGGATCACTGGGGTCCTTTATCCCAATCAGGTGTTAAACTGCAGGTTCCTGGATGCACGTCTGATCGATTGAATGAGGATCTCTGGGGTAGGCATCTGGGAGTCGACATATTTCACAAGTGAGCCACATGGTACTTAAGCACCAACAGTTTAAGATCAACAGCTCAGAGGTGATAAAGCTCCCAATTGCTCTTCCTCTGGGATTTACTCTCTTGATTTCTGGCACAAATGCATACAACTTGTTCAAAGAGACCAGAGTGAACTATAAATGCTTGATTTCTTTCCCTAACAAAGCCTGCTGAGGAAACGTTACTTGGGAAGCTTAATCAATTAGTAAGTGAGGTATGCATAGGAGGGTATATTCAATATATTAATTGCTTGAAAGTAAATATGACTACTTTGGCCAAATCCTTGTTTCCACAGCTTAGAGTCTCAATTTCTCTCTACCTTCAAACACTGCATTGTAATTGGTTTCCTCTAAATTTCTACTCTAATTTATTCTAGCCTGACCTCTGAGTGAAAGATTAAGTAGAGTAACAATTGTACTTTCCAAATAAATCTTTCCTGTTTAAAGAAGCTAACTACTACTAGTGGGTCATTCTAAAAATGGACTATCACTTCTCTTGCTTTCCCTATGGCATGAAAACACTGTAAAGAACAGTGTCTTTTTCTTTAGACAATGAGAGTATGAGATGAATTATTTTCAAAACTCTCCCTCCTCTTCTTCCTTCCTCCCCTTGCACTCCCGGTAATACTAGGAAGGAACAATTAGGAAGCCACCTGTACCTTGGATCCAATGTTCTTTGATTCACTATTAGAGATATTAACCTACAGAGGATAGTCACCTATTGTTTAAATCATGTCAGCCTGCACCCGAGAATTCAGGAGCATAAATCTATTACCAGACCATCTGCTTGTTCTTCAACTTAGTGTTGAAAAATGAATCACTAATATAATCACATAAGCAAAAAAATTTTTTAAACAAATAATAATGCTAACATTATTCTTAGGATTTTAATGAAGGCTGGGCTGACTAAAAGTCTGAATTTAGATCAAACAGAAAATCAATTCCCAATTATGTCACTGACACAAGTGTCTCCATCATTTGCCATCTTTTATTTGAATATGTAAGTTCTGAAACAGGCGTGGAAGTCCTTTAAAGAAAAAAAGGACATGGTATAATGCGGTGACTTAATTTCAGCTCAATGACTTCCACTCATATTGGAGACAATGCTTTTATAGGTGGTCATAGTCTATCATGTCAGAAACCATACTTGAGACATTTACATGGAATGAGATAAAATTATTTGTGACTTTTAAAAATCATGAACAATCTTGGACTATTGATGGTCATTGATAAAGGCAAGAACATTCAGTGTCTAAATACTGCAGACTCAGTTTATGATAATATGATTAGTTACACTAATAATGCTGCTTAGGCACAGTTTTGCTAATTACAATATTATAAATATTAATGTCACCCAGCCTTTCTGTTTGATTGCCACTCACAGAGTCATTCATCATAGTATTTTCCTAGAATCCACACTGTAAGATTCGCTTTCTTTCTCCTTTTTGTTTTTTATTACTGGACTTGAAATCACACACATTATTCTTCAAGAAGTCCTAATTTTTGGCAACTAGGAGAAAAACAGCGATATTTCCCCCTGAAAACTAGCCAAAAGTAAGTCAGTTATATGACATTTCTCTCATTCTTTCTGAGCCTCCAAACCTGCCAACCCAGGCAGTGCAACCAGGGTTTTTGTTTCCCATTCTTTTTCATGTGACCTGTTTCAAGTTAAGATTCATTTGAATTATTAAATGCTTCCTTAAAGAATCTTTTTATACTTGCCTCTCTCTTTTTTTAAGTTAATTATTGATGTAGTGACAAGCTGAAAAGACTAAGAATTATAATTTTTCCCTCCCCTCATTCAGAACTGAAGAAATGTCTCTGACAATGGTTGTCTATTTAGAATAATACAAAGGGAATACAAAGGCAAAATGCTGAATGTTGTTTTAGAAAAGATTTGCTAAAATCACTGTATTATACAAAATGTAAATGTAGTGTATATTTCTCTGAAAATAGCAGTTAGCGAGAAAGTTGGGACATAACCTTTTGAGCCCAGGTTTAACCACATAGCAGAGGCAGTTACAAAAGATACTGATTAGATTTTAATTTAAAAAAAAAAACTTCATCATATTATTCAGAGCTCTAGTGATTTGATTGTCTTGAAAATAGAAAGGTAATGTTATAATTTCCAGAGCTTGTTAAAGAATAAAGAAATCTCCAGCCTCCCACTGGAGAGAATGCCAGTCATCACCACAGTAAGCAAGAATCTGGAGGCATTTTGCACACAAAAATATCTCCAATCTTTTTCTTTTATATCACCTTGTGTTATATTAGCTTTATGAAAACATACTCGTTGACCATCATAGAGTTATAATCAAGCCTTCTTCGGAATTATTATACTGTAGAATTCACATTCAGCAGGCATTGAGAGTGACCTGATGGAAGGACAAATAAGATCCAAAATAGAAAGTGACCAGGAAGTTTCTCAAGGACAATATACAAGAGGCGACCACATACCTTTCCCATGAGTTCAGCGATTCGAGGAACAGGCTTTCCTTTCTGGTGCCTCATGGTGGCTGGACTCTGCCCATCCCAGTCATGGAGTTCTTCAATGCTTTTCAGATAAAGCAGGGCTTTGAGGCCTGTGCAGTAATCATCAATCACCGTGAAATCCTGATTCTGTACAGCACTGCATACCTAGGGAAGACGGGACCATCAACTGGACATCAAGCAAGAGGTGAATCTCTGAATGGACTCAATTTTCTCAATAAAATTGATTGTTTGTGCCAGGCACTGTTCTGGGCAGGACAGTTCAATCACTGCCTGGGGATGAGAGGGTGGGGAGGGAAGGACTACAAAGGATCACAGAAAACTTTCAGGGATGATGCAAACCTTCACAAACTTAATGTAGCAAAAGTTTCATAGGTGTATACACATCTTACAAAATTTGTACGCTGTCAATATGTGCAGTTTATCATACGTCAGGTGTACCTCATGTATGGCTGTTAAAAATAGGCGCAGGCCAGGCCCAGTGGCTCGTGCCTGTAAGCTTCAGCCTATGAAGCGGCTGGGGCAGGGATTGTGGTTCAAGTTCCCCCTGGGGCCCGTAGCGAGACCTAGTTCCAAAAAAATAGCCAAGTGTGGTGGCGCATGCCTGTAATCCCAGTTACCTGGGAAGCTGAGGCTGGGGATTGCTTGAGTCTGTGACCCCCTGGGCAACAAGAGCCTGTGGTTCCACAGGCAAAAATAGTGAGACCTAGTCTCAAAAACAAACAAACAAACAAACAAACAAAAAAACAAAACCAAATAAAAATAGGCGTATTTTTTAATTGATTATATATATTACATCATTAGGCGTTTAATCTGGCACAATAGAAAAAAGTGTAACAGTGTAATCACTGTAGATAGGGGAGGTTTCATGTTACCCACCCCACAGAATAGAGGGTAGAACCGGGCAGTGAGAAGTTAGAGAAGACTGGGAGAAGGGTTTTAGAGAGAGGAGACAGAAGATAAGACTTGGACAAACATGGAACAGAAAGGCATGTGAAGAAGCTGTGCTTGTTTCCTGGCCTTCGACTTGTACCTGGAACTTGGGGGACATGGAAAGAGACAGAGACATGGGTGAGAGACCCATGGGACCTTGACTTGGGTTTTGATTTAGCTTCTTTCCTTCTAGGTTTGCCTGGCCCCTTCTGCCCTTTTCCTATGGGTTCCTACAAGAAGATGCCTTAGACTTGTGGCAAGCTTAGACTTGTGGTGAACTTTAGGGTCTCAGTGGCCCATCTATTGACTGGGCGTTCACATCATGGGCAAATGGTTGACTGTATTCTTTTTCTTATCTCTATTGCACACAAATTCTCAAGTTCTTTTCTACTGACAGTCTTACACACTAACAGTATGTTTTCTCTTTTGGAGGCTGATGGCAGAACCCATTTAGAACATATAGGTTTGGGTGTCTCAATGTGTCTCTCATTTTGCCCACTAACAATAGGTCATGTTAATTCTCTCGTTTTTCTCCATTTGGATCTACTCCCTAGTGGCAGTTCCTGTGTCTAGTGGTGGTCATGCTAGAGTGTTGTTCATCTGTTAACTCAATCACCATTAACCCTTGCCTACATCTCTTATCTCATCTACTCTCTTGCTGCTTTTTGCTCTGTGTGGTCCAGATTTTTTCTCTTTTCCTCAAGTTTGCCACATACTTTGTTTCTCATATGATCTTGCTGCTCAGCAGGACTTTCCTTGTACATATGGCAAACTACCAGTCCTTCTTTATTCCTGTGACAAAAGACTACTTCCCCAAGGAGGCCTCTAACAGCACAGCATAGATTAAGGTCTTGTTCTAAATCAGATTTTTTTTATATATATCACTATTATCACTATAGCCTGACTATTTGATTAACAGCTCACTCCAAATAGATGGATGCTTCTGAAAGGAAGAATCTATATTTCTTGGCTACCATATTTTCCTGAGTGACTAGAGCATAGTTTACTGTTTATTCTACATTAATAAATTTAAGCTGAAGGAATGGATAATTCAGAAAAAAATATTTTAATTTTAGAATCAGAAGTCATAAAGTTTAAAAAGTTCGAGAATTGAGAGGTTGAATCCATGAAGTTTGGATCCTTCTAATAAAAGTATACTTGTGAATCTGTGTTAAAATTTAGGTTAGACTTTCAAGGAATCTGGATTTAATGAGTTGATTGTTTTCAAAGATATCACTCCCATTTCTACACCACACACAGGTTCCAAAGACTGATTTACAACTTACAGTGAGGTCTTCTTCACCCAGATGGCTCACCAACACTTCAAATTGAAAATATATAAGATAGAATTCAATATCCTAAACCAATGCAAAGAAGTCGTCCTCAAAATTGAAGTAAACAAAAACTCACCTTTGCCCCATTTTTCCACATGCTAAATTCTTAGCACGTATCATTGTACCTGACAATGCTAAACAACAAAGAAAAGCCAACAAAGAAAAATCTTGTCATGCAAGAATGAATATGAGGAAATAGCTGAAAACAAGAGAATAAATAGGGTTCTCTTTCAAGATGGTCTAAAGCCTTCGGATCAATTAATGTTATTGTAATTCTCATGTCTAGATACTAGTTACTAGCTTGCTGTTACTAGGCTGAACTTACTGCTTGAGAAAATTTATTAAAAACATACCATTGGGTTCTAGAATAAGGAATTCTCAGCAGAATGTGGTTGTGATTTCATGATGTGTATGTAAAAGAAGGACTAATGTGGAATTCTGGGAATACAAACATTTAAAAGGGTTAAAAAATGAACATGAAACAAACACTAAACAAAAGATATATAAGACAGCATCAAGGAAGACATCAAATGCTACATGGCGGCAAATAACATCAGGACTGAAAAGGTGATAATTAGATTTACCAATCAGATGTTCTCCTGTATGTGCACTGATAGAGGAGAAAATTTGCAACAGGTCAGATAGCCACTTCATGCAGGAAGATTCATTGGGGAAAGAGGAACTGAAAATGCAGAGACAAATCACTTCTGTAAAACACTGAATCCAGTACAAGAAAGGAAAACTAGGGGGAGGGGGATCTGTCTTTTTCATTTAAAGACAAAAATAGCTATAATGTAGAAGTATGTGGCAACTTTACATTTCATAATAGGACAGAATGACATCTGCGTATTAACTTTCTATCAAAATTGGTTGAATGATGATTGGACAAGAACGAAACAAGGTAATTCATAATATGATGTGAGTTCTTTTTATGGTCAGGTACTTTGTTACATAGTGCTTAATGTCCTATCTCATTCAATCTTCAAAATAACTCTAAGAGGTGGGCTTAATTTGGAGCACTATTTTATGGATGAGGAGACTTGAGTCTTAAAGAAGTTAAACGATTTTCCCAGGTCACATGTTTAGATCATAGAGCCAGAATTCATCTTCATGCAGCCATGCAGTCTAATGTGACTAAGATATAGATAACAAAAAAAGAAAACTTATTTTAATGGAAGCACAATGATATTTCTTCCAACCATTCCATGAACCAAATTTCAATGCTTTTAAAATGATCAAATTATTTTCAACCCAATAATAGCTACGGTGAAAAATCCATACTCCTAGATAAACATTGTCAAAGAAATACTATTCTGTTTGCCTTCTTGCTTGTATAGTAAGTACAAACCAAACAAAAAATCAAAACCAACATCCCTCCAATTCCTACTTTGATGTGCTCTGTTATTATAGTATAGAAGCAAGCACTGAAAAGTCACTAAATGAAGACAAGAATATTTTCTATGAAGCCCATTTACACTACATAAAAAAAGTCTGTTTCTCAGAAGGAACAATTCGAGCATTAATTATATCTGTTATAACTTTCTTAGAGTTGAATTTTTTTTTCAGAACAATTATAAAGAACATCATTATAATTTCCTCCACAGGAATTTTTTTAAGCTGTAAAAGTCAACTGATGCTGTACTTAATTTTCTTTGTTCACCGAGTTTCTATTTTTTTGTAGCATGTGTTTATGATTACACTTTGACTATAGTCTGAAAAATAGTTCACTAAATGAATATAAGATATCAGATTTTGAAAATCACATCCTGTCATAACTTTATGGGATGTTCAAGACTGTACCTTGCTACTAAAAGAAAGCTGAATAGTTTGCAATGTATCAATGGTAAAGTTTAACTTTAGCCTCTGATGTTTTCTAATGAAGAGATTAAAATAAAACACCAATTCTCTTTATCTGCAAACATGGCAAAATTTGTATCTGGCAGAGTCAGCCAAGTAGTGCCGGGTGAATGAGGTGTATTCTAAGTATGGTCAAGCATGGTTGGATCTAAGGCTGGAAAGACCTCCTCTCTCCCTTCCTCTCTTGTATTTAGGTTACACTTCTGGCATGGATGTGGAGAGAAAGGAACCCTCTTACACTGCTGGTGGGAATGCAAACTGGTCCAGTCACTATGGAAAGCAGTATGAAGGACCCTCAAACTAATGAAAATGGAACTACCATTTAACCCAGCAATTGCTCTTCTGGGAATCTACCCAGAAGAGATCTCAATACTTACACAAAGGGACACCTGTACTCAGATGTTTACTGCAGCACTATTTATAATTGCGAAGATATGGAAACAACCCAAATGCCCTAAGACAGATGAATGGATGAAAAAGCTGTGGTATATATACACAATGGAATATTACTCATCAATTAAAATTGACATTTTTGATGAATGTATGATAACATGAATGCACCTAGAAGAAATCATATTAGCAGAAACAAGTCAGAAAGAAAAAGACAGAAACCAAATGGTTTCACTAATATATGGGTAATAGGAAAAACAAGCAAAAGGCCAGGAGGAAAAAGTCCAAATAAGCTAACAACCAAACTAAAGAACACAATTTGGCAGGGGGCATGGGCTGGGGGGTGGGGGAGAAGGTGGTGGGTGGGTGACCTCTGGGTAAAACAAAGATGTGAAACATATATATATATATATATATATATATATATATATATATATATATATAATTTACTAAAAAAAATAAAATAACTGGGAGCTATATATACTATGTGCTAGGAACATAAACCTGAAGAGGGAAGAGAATCTCTAAGATGGAGACTGAATCTAGGCTGGGGGTGTGCTGTGCTAGAAACCATAAATCTACCATCAATTTTGGTGCTGACTGCAGGAGACCATTTCAGTGATGTTTCATCACAACGCAAATGTCACACTATTGACTTACCTAAAGTAGATTATTTAATTTCTACTTTCTAATGAAATAAAGCAATTTTCCTGATAGGATTTCACATAGTAGGAACTCTGCACAGGATATTTTATTTAAAATTTTAATATACATTTACCTGAGGACCACATTCAAATGAGATTCTCAGACTGCAAGTTTGAAATGAGGGCCACACCCTGGACCACACTGAGAAGAGCAGGTAGATGTAAACACCGGTAAGAATGAATCTCACCTCAAGCTGAATCGCTCTCTGCAAAGTCAATTTCTTCTGGACAAATAATATCTTCTTGATTTTTATTATTTGGCTGTAGCCACATTTGCATAACCCATTAAAGACACACTACTTATAATAAGTCACGATTGAAGAAACAAGAGTAATTTTCTGATTAAATAGCAATAAGACTAAAAATAAATCTTAGCATGTAAGTACACCACTGGGAACAGAGCTGTATCCATGGGGTTTATTGCTCAGGAAGTGGATTTGCTCAGAAAGGTGGTTTGTTCGTGCCTAACCTTTGTCCTCCTCTCAGGGCTTTATCTCTATCTCAAAGGTAAATGACTCCTTTTAAAACTCCAAACATGTAGCTGCTATTTTATATGACATCTCTTAATTGTTTGTTTAACGGCTCTGATTAGGACTCTTAATAGCTGTTAACATGTTTGCTTAGTATAATTTGTAAGTTCTTTATGGTGAAGGCTGGTTTATCTTCCTTCGCAGCAGGGCATCAGGTGCCACTATAAGGATCATTGCCACCATTAATTATTTCCATAAGCATGAATATCCTTCTAGTGAGATGTTTTAAACAGGGACCCCTAGATTCTCAGCAGGACCAGCCCTGTGCAGCAGCTGAGTAGGTGGTGGCCTCCTGTGCAGCAGGATCTGAGGTGTACAATAAAGCTCCCCTTGCCACTGAATTATCTACTCCAGAGGTCTGACACAGTGCCCTAAATTTTCACTTTAGGTGCAAGCACATTTAATCAGAGTCTGTCTATGCAAAGCAACTGTACCTGGGAGGTGACATAAGATGGTGGGGTGCAATTCCTTTCCCATTTTTCCTCATTAAATGAGATTAACACATAATGGCAAAATAACATATGATAATTTACATACTAAAATCTGTTTTACATACACATTTTTTCAATATTTGGAATCAATGTATGAGATAGGCAGAAGAAAGAATAATATTCATACTTAAGAAATAGAAAGAGCTTGGACTTGAACTATTTCTTCAAGTTAAATCTCATAGCTTTCATGCCATATCTAGAAGCGTAGCTTAGAGGATAAACACATTGCATATACGGAAATCAGATATGAGTACGTGCAACTTTCTTCACTTCAAAATGGACATTCCAAACCAGTACATAGGAAACAAAAAGAAATCATGTTTAGGTGCTGAGACAAGTAGCTAGTATTCCAATAAGCTTGATAGGGACCAAAAATATATTTCACAATATAAATAAATCTTTAGAGCACAAATTAGGTAGGATATGCAATTTTTGCATGTAGTACTTTCTTGTTCAAATGCAGTAAAAGTAGGGCTTGGATCTCAGTGTTTATCTGCACTAAATAATGAACTCAAAACTCAAAAGTAACTGGTCTTGTCAGAGGACTTGTCTAAGACCCAGCTCTGTCAGTCAGTAGCTGTGCGACTGAGACTGGTCACATCACCTCCTGAGTTCATGCTCCCTCCTCCCAACCTGAAAAAAAAATGTAGATAACAATATACAATTTATTGTTGCTAAGACTAAGTGACATAATGTAGATGGCAATGAGAAAGTTCAGACAGAGAAAATGGTACAATTTCCATGAGTATTATGAAGCAATTTGAAACTTAAAACATTTAGTGGAGTTCAAAACAAAATGTTTTGCTTGTAAAGAAAGGGCCAACTTCCTTGAAATGAAAGAGGTAATTTACTAAGAAACTAGCCAATAAAATCCAAATTGGAGCAAAAATACTAACCCCAGGTAAGTAATTAGCTAAAGGAGAAGCCTACAAAAGCAGAACTTGGTAGAGAGGCATATGCTTTTGCGTAATAGAGCATCACATCCTTTAGACAATATTTTAAAACATGACAAGGTTTTTAAATAGGGGTCTTGAGCTATGAGAAACAAATAAATGAATCCTTGACGTTACTTACCCCTTTCATTTTTTAATCATAGGGTAGACAAACTACACCCCAAGTTTTTGAGATTTGTGCCTCCAGGCTACATACAAATAAAATACTATGTTCACAATTTAAGTTCAGAGTAGACGCAACAACTCTGTAGATTATTAGCAAAAGAAAAAATAAAGTGTAATTACATTTAAGCAAAAGTAGAGATTCTTCTGCAGTGATCACAAATTTTAAGTTTTACTAAAAACAGTCTTAACATACCCAGAAGGGGTTGAAGAGTATTCCCATAAATGTGGGCCACAGATGAAACACTGAATAAGGGGACTCATCCACTCAACTTTTAAAGTTTTGTCAGCAAGGGATAAAAAGATCCTATCATCTCCCATTACTAATCTATTTTGATAAAGGGTTAAACTGTTTAAACTTAGCCAAATATCTGCAATATTTTTACATAATGCTTGGTAGTTTTTACAGCATGATGCCAATAGTCAGAAATAATAGTGATTTCCTGTTTTCCAAGCAGGCTAACAAATAAAAGGGAACTTAGACATTTTTCAGATCTGCCTTATTTCAAAAGGCTAAATGATGTGTCCATGGGCACACAGATAGTTGGAGGCAGTGCTGATCTCCCCAAGCTGAGCTGAAGCTCTGTCTCCTATAGCACTGCCTCTTTTCTTTACTTTCTGCAGACAGTGGTGATGAGAGGAAGAGAGAGAGATGCTAGGAACTGTTTAATAGGTGAGAAAACCAAAACTAACTGATGTCTGCTGTGCCCAAACTCAAAACATGAGTTAGCATCAGTTGCTGGTCAGACTGAGACTTCCGATTTCTGTAAATTTAAAATCTCAAATTTGATAAATCTTACATTATTAAATAAGGATATATTTGTAATTTTCCTAAGCTGAAGAATACAAGATTTTATATTATTGTGTGAATAATGGCGGAAATCCACAAATATTTTGAAAGAAGGGTCTTAATTACATGGACAAATGAAGACTTATTGCAGACCTCTGCTGTCATTGGATGGAAATATGGTTTCTTACTCCATACACACTGACTCAAAAATGTTGATTTTGTGATAACATGGAATCAGAAATTCCTCAGTGGGTGTACAATTGACATTTTAAAGTTAATAATTCCAAATGAATTAGAAACAATATCCCCTATGTGTTTCTGGTACTCCATAACATGGCCCCGCTTACTAGAACTCAGGAATCAAACACCTAAATTAAAATTCGGTAAATATGTTGGTGAAATGACAACCTCCAGAGATACACAGTTCATAGGGAACTAGATGGGGATATATTTGTATATTCACATAAAACCACAAATCTTAGTTGTTCTATCATATTAGTTTCCATTTGTGGGAGCTGTACAACATCAAAGTCATGATGTCCCTATATATTGCATTTAGCAGTAATGTAACGGACTACGTGAAGAAATCAAAGTGAGTGTTTCTAAGTAGTTTCCCGGCAATTCAGACAGCAGGCTCTTTCATCTACTCTGTAACTGTGGCAGTGCATTGATTTAAACTCCTTCTGAGATCTCAAATGCTTTTATACTCTTAGGTCTCTCAAAGCAGCTTTTTTCCCCCAAGTGATAAAATTCTAGCATTCAGCAGAATACCATCTTGTTTCCCCCAAAAGGAGAGGGCTTATTTCAGCTTTGCCACTAAACTGCATAGGATCACTAAGTAAAATAGCTGTCCAAATGCCATCCTATTAAGAAATCTGGCTTTCAGTTTCATTTCTATGTTCTGACCACAGAAAATTGGATTGGAGGGAAAAAGAACAACAAACACATAGCCACACAGATGTTGTTTTTCAAAGGTTTGGGTCATAAAAAGCCCGATGGATAAGCAGTCTGCTTACTATTTTTTTCCCCCTAGCATTGTCCCTTAATTGTTACTCATTGATAAATCCTAAAGGTACAGGCTTGGCTTTTGTTTTAAGTAGCATGTACTTCATTGGCAATCTTATTACTTATCCTCTTATTTAAGCATTAAATTATTTATTCTCTGCTAAATTCCAACTATCTGGATACACCCCCTGCCCTTGGTTCACAAATCAAAAGGAGATTTTATGGAGCTTGAAGGCTATTTTTCAAAGTCCATCTTTGGTCATTACCTGATTAACTTCTTAATCCAAGTTGAGCTAAAATAGACTAAAGAGAATAAAGTGTTTCAAATGCATTTTGTTATAGGATTCAAATGACATTTTGCCAACAAAATATAAGCATCAGCACTCCCAAGGATTTCACAAAGGCAGTATAGATGACAAGCCACCCACTCATTTTATTCACAATAGCATTTCTAGAACTGATCCTGTGTACTGTACTTTGTTGAGGACAAAGTCATGAGATTTCCTCTGTCTCCTTTCTTATATCTGTTTTTTTAAACAAAATCAGCTCCAACTGGATTCATATCCCAATAATGACTTGAGCCAAGAAATGATTAAAAAAAAAGAATGATAGAGACATCGATGGCACCTCTGTCTGCCTTTTATGAGGGGTTAGAGATAAAATGTGCACAGTTAGGCAAAAGGACAGTGACTGCCAGGGTCCTGCCTCTTCAAAGACATTGCTACTGATGGTGTAGCTTCCCAATAGACTCACTTAGACTGAGGCAAGACCTGGCTTCCTCTATGTCCCAGGCTCCAATGCCATTTATTATTTGGTTACAGGCCACGGATACAGTTTGAAGACGTCTGACCAGTTGGTATCAGAGGCAGTCAGATTTTTCTACCAAAAAAGATTTTTATAACCCTGGGCTATTGCTAGTATAGCATTAGCTACCACAGTAATTTTTGATTACTCAACAGTAACACAGGTTGTGGAACCAGAGTGTGCATGGAGCACTGTGCAAACTCAGCACCTCCCATTGTAAAGGTGGGGCCATAAAAAGAAACAGAATATTCAAACAATAGCTGTCAGATCATTTTAGGCAATCTCTTTTCAACAGAGTCAACACAGCTGGGAAAACTTGATTTACAATATCATTTACTAAAATATCACATGGGTTGGATCATAGAGGGAGAATAGGCCAACATGTCCAGAGGAAAATATCTGTTGGGCAAAGCGATCCATGGAAATTTTTTTCTGAACTTTGAAGACGCAGTAATAGAAGCAAGATATACAGTGTCCCAAAGGAGGACAATTTGCCTACATTGAGAAAAATATGGCTCACATGGAAAAAGTCTCTCAAATAAGACCATTCTTTTCTTAATTCAGAGCATTCACAATTCATGTTCACTTGATGATCCTATTATTGAGAAAAACACAGATTTGTGAGAGCAGTGTATAACTGTTTGTAGTGAGTCAATAATCTTGACTGAGTTGCTAATCCAACCTGGGACACAAAAGTTAGACAAAGTTCAGCTGATTAAGAGTGAATAATCTAAGAGTTAACTGCTGTAGGAAAAAATGTTTATCAAAGTTCTAGAAAATAAACTGGAAAGTACAGTGCAAATCTATGGAGAATAGGAGGCATAAAGCTAAAAGGTTTGTATTTTAAAAAAAGTAGTTGTTTGTAATTTTTTGGGATAACTATGGAAACAAGTAAACAAGTAGTATGCTGGGTACTTTTTTTTAGTTGTTTGAAGGACTATGACCTAACAATGCCTGGTATTCTTTTTCTCCAAAGATGGATTGCTGGAAAATAGTTACAGATGAATGAAATAAACAAACATACTATTTTATGTGCACATTTTTCTCTTAAAATATACATATTTAATGATTAGTAATGATTATTAGCCTGAAAAAAAGATTACAAACACTAGCAAAATTCTAGACTGAGAGTCTTAGAAGGATACTTAAAAGGGATTAAATAATTTAGCATTCAAACTGTGATACATGAGAACAAACAGGGTAGACTAGTAATGAAACTATCAGGCCAATCAGCATAAACTGAAATTGTCCCTAGAGAGACAAAGACATATGAATCCCTTATTTACTGCAGGGGTTTTTGTCGAGAGTCCTGTGTGGAAAGGAAGAAGAATAATACGGAAGAACTTGGTAACGATCTGAGAATAGTCAACTACAGACCGGGGATCACAGAGCATGATCTGAACTGGTCTGATTTAATGCAATTATGAACAACCTTATATAGTTTGGCAAGGAAATAATAATCACAATAATCTAGCAAGCAAGGTGAAACTTGATTCCAAAGAGTATGTGACGAACAACAGGGATACAGGTAATATGGGTGGGGAATCATCATCATCATTATCATCATCATCATCATCATCATCATCATCATCATCATCATCATCATCATCATCATCATCATCATCATCATCATCATCATCTATTAGTCATAAGTCTCCTGAGACATTGCAAAGAGGTTAGGAGACTGTGTCACAGGTGAGAGACTGGCTAAGTACTACCCTCCAGTGTGCAAGAGGGGGTGAGACAAGATAAAAAGTGTTCTTTGTATATTATAGCTCATCTCTCATCCTGTTTCCACGTCTCTCAGTTTTTCTCCATTTTTACATTGGAAGGATGTTTTCTTTGTATCCTCATAGAACTTGTTCTCTGTCATTCCCAGTTGGTTTCACGTCCTGGTTGTTCAGGCACTTGTATCAGCCTCAGGACATCCACACAGGGCTGAGTTTACAGGGTCTTTCTGGTTTAGGTAGAGGTTCAAAATCTTGAGCACCTGGCTTGATCCAGACCACCCCAGGTTTAAAGGGTCTTTTTTTGGCTTCCAAGGGTCTTTTGGCAGAAGAGAAGCTCAACAAGGGTAAAAAAGACACAAGATTGCCCCCAAATCAAATTCCTATAAAATGGAACAAATTACACTGAAGGTGGAAATATCCTTAAGAGTCTGTTGTTTTATTACTATCATTTCCTTACTTGCACTTTGACTGAAATCCATTTAGTGGTTATTATGTTCCAAGCATAGTGCTAAATATGATCATGTGTAGTAACACATTTAAACTTCACAATAATAGCAGCAGCTAAGTGTTACTACTATTTTCTCCAGTGATCAGATGACTGAACAGAGGGTCAGGGATTAAGAGCCTTGACTAAGATCATCCATCTAATAAACAGCAGAGCAAGGGTTCAAATCCTAGTTCAATATGCCCCCAGGGCCGTTTCTCATAACCACTGTGCAATCCTGCTTTTCTGTTTAAACCAGTACAAAGACATGGCTCTCAATTGAAGATAAGGATAAATCTCAATCTCTCTCTCTCTCTCTCATGTCTCCCTCTCATCTCTTCTGCTCTCTTATTTCTCTCTCCTTCTCTCTCTCAGAATTCTTATAAGGATACTACCAAAGAAGTGGGTGAGTATCTAGTTCAGTGCCTTAAACTGATTTTTAGTAGATATTATTGTGTGGGTCTTATTTACCAGCTTTCAGAGCACAGCAAAAAGGCAAGGGCTATATCTGTTCATCACTGCACATCCGGTATTTAGCACACAAAGATCTGTAACTGGTGTATGATATGTAAAAAAAGAAAAATGAATGAAGCAAGATAAAGATATCATCCTAGCACCTTTCAGTGACAAGCACAATTCCCTTCCATTTCCTGTCAAGAACACTTTTCTTTTCCTGTTCTGATAGAAATATGCCATAATTCAGAATTCATATTCATTCACCAGAAAATACTTTTATTTCATTTTGCACTGCATTTAGAGGCTGTATCACTCATTACACAACATAGGTATGACTTTCTTTCCATTATTATTTAACAATACTTTGGGTCTATCACTGTCTTCCCAGGACACAGAGAAGCAGCTAGGCTTCTTCAGCAAGCTCTAGATGCTCAGAATGTCTGTCACAGCCCAACTTGACAGAGGCTGCATATGGATCATGGCTTTATCTAGTGTTGCCAGTTTGGATATCTGCAACTTGTCAGCAGCTGTCATCTGGTTCTTTCTCTTCTGGCCCCCTGAATATCAACTGAGACTCCATACTTATAGTTAACAATGATTGTGCTGTAGTATCAAGTCCAATGCAGTGTTTTAAGTGTAAACTTAATTTTCACAATACATATATATGTTAAATTTCTTATATATAGTGGTCTATATTCTAGCTTCATGAAGAACAGATAAAAGAGAGTAAGAAGCTAAACAAACACCTCTAATTTCTCTGGTGTATATATCCTTTTATCTATTTTTGTTTGTTTCATCATCACATCAGGTCAGTCTATCTATTTCACTGAGTCAGGACAAATATTTCAAGTTAAAGAATTTTTTATCTTCAGTTATTCAAAGTTCAAACCTTACAGTTTAGAACTTTGTCAATGTACTTTAAATAGTTTAAGGCTAACTATCATTTTACTATTGGCTAGATTGTGCGAACACTGGCATCTGCATTAATTTGCTCTCCATTCATATATGTCCTGCAGAACTGCTGCATCTAGCTGGTGGAGGCCTTCTATTCTCTTTGCTGGAGAAATAGGCAGGACTGTTTAAATGAGCATTCAGAATTTAGACCATAGGAGAGTAACTTGAAGATGATGTCTCTTTTTTAAAAAAAAGCAACTCCTTTCTATTATGCAACAATTACCCACTCATTAATTTATTCTTTAATTCAACAGGTACTAATTTATGAACCAGTACTCTGGCTTCTTTTCATATTTCACTAGTAAGCAAAACTTCTGACTGCAGCAGCCTGGAGCTATGCTGCTTGTCTTATGTTTCTCAGAAAGAACTTTCCTCTAAACACTATTGTTAAGAACTAAAGTAAAGAAAATAATTACGAAAAGCTATTTACCAAGAAGGCTTTCTTGATATATATGAGATCCAGTGGCTCTATTTTGGAGGTAAGAACAACTATTCAAGCTTTTAATTGTACATCTTAGTGTGAAACTAGTACCTTTTGAGATTTTTTTTCTATATTGACTAATTCCTACCACACACAGATGAACATATAATATAGAATTTTGAGACTAGGAAATGGCTGAATTTTTAAGGACCATAAACTGAAATCTGCTTACTATCCCCTCCCCACAAATCAATATACTATAGGCTTTAAATCAATCACTGAATATGAATTAGCATTAAATATGAACCAGAATAGGAATATGAATTAAAGAAAAGAAAAATGCAGATAAATTTAATTTTATGTGTTTTATATTTTAATCATGTCTATAAAAATGTCACGCTGTAAATTAAACTACTGTTTATTTTTTAAAGCTATTAGAAGGAACATTACTTAATTACACAATACTCTAACATGCAATACAACTAGTTTTTTTTTTAAAGCCCTATCTATATTACTTAGATTTAATTTGTATGTTTTAGAGTCATCAGACCCTATGAATATGCATTAGTTTTAATTTAGTCCTGTAAGGCCAGGTATGTGTATCTGGCCGTACAGAATTCACCAGGGACTAAATTGATTTTTAGCTTGCATCATTCTTTTCAGGTGCAACAATGAGTGGTAGAACTTTCTCTTACCTCATATATATTATTAATTTAGAATCCATGTAAATATCCATGATGTAGTGATTGATTTAGGGAGGTGATAATTAGATTATGGCTTATGCCCTTAAAGCATGACAACTGAAATCCTATCATTTTCCACATGAGAAAATATGCTAAATATTATAATATCTGACATGTCTATCATGGTGGGATTAATCCAGCTATCTGAAACAGAGGTTTGATATTTTGATCCATAGACATATTATCTTCCTTTGTCTTACAAACACAACATAATTGATTTAGGGATAATGAAGGTTTATATTTGCATGCCTGAAAATTTAATTCTAAGAGGTTTTTATGTCCTCCTGGTTCAGATCTGTCAGCTAAACAAAAGAAGCTAACAGCAATCATTGTCTTTCTTTCCTCTGATTTTGTGGAACAAGATCAGTGAACAGGATAATAGAGGTGTTTAACTAGCAATGTTCATATTTCAAGCCATGAAAATTTGGTTTGAAAGTTTTCAAAAGACTTATGAGTAACAAAAACAGTAAAAGTATGTGGACATTTAAACACATACTTTTTTTTATATTTGTATTTCCCAAACATTTGAATAGTAAGAAAAAGAGATGAGTATATTTATAAAGGCTAGTCATTTAAGATCTTTTTCCCTTTGAAAGGAAATATTTTCTAGGCCTTTTATGTACTTTATTTAAAAAATACACCTTTGACACAAACTTTATTTCTTTTAATTTTCAAACACTCCAGATCTTCAAAATTCAGCTTAAGAATATATCTCCAAGATTGATAAGGGATTACTGAACTGGTCTTGGAACAATTCAAAATTTAGAAAACTACTGTTTATTTTTAAATATTCACTGCTCCTGTTATTCATCTAGTAATTGATCTCTAAGCCCTTATGTACAAACAAGTACCAATTGTCTATTTGTGTTTTACACTCATCTTGTCACTTTGAGGCACTCATAAGAAGTGAGGAGACTATATCCTGGGCATCAAAACACATATTCATAAGATTGAAAATGGATCTACTGTATGATCCAGTAATTCCACTCCTACATATCTGAAGAATATAAAAGCATTAACTTGAAGGGCTATATGTAAGCCAATATTTACTGCAGTACTATTTTAAAAAGCTGAGTTTTAGAAATAGCCTGACTGCCCAAGGACAGAGGAATGGACCAGAAAATGGAATACTACTCATTTCTAAAAATGGATGAATTCTTATCATTTATGGCAATGTGGATGGAATCAGAGAGGATAACAATATGTGAAATAAGTAAGAAGGAGGAAAATACTGAATGGTATCATTTATGTGTGGAATATAGAGAAACATAACAAAGGGATAGTTGAAAACCAACCAATAATAAACTTTAAATATCTGACTACAAAATTGAGCCAGAGAGGGAGGTTAGTATGAAGGAAGGTAGAGCAAGATAGGAAGGGGTCGGTAGTGGAGGACCAGTGGTGGGTTGGGTGTGAAAACAAATATTTGTAGACATTGAACCTGTAATGGCCAAAGTAGATACAAAAATGTAAACTGACTTTATCTCAATAAAATTAATTTGGAAAAAAAAGACATATATTCCTTTTTTTATTTTAATTTTTATTTTTTTAAAGTTATTTATTTATTTATTTTAAGTCATTTTATTGATTTGACACAATTGTGCATTAATTGATCCCTCCTCCTCCCTCCATATCCCCCTCTGTATCCCCCTTCTGTATCCCCCCTTCAGTCACTCCTCCCATTTTTTTGCAAATTGATGTTTGGTTAAGTTGATGTTTAGTTGTTGGTTGTTTGGCCTGTTGTTCTCTTCCGATATATGGTAAG
>PVHY01016243.1:0-34198 GCA_004024945.1 Uropsilus gracilis | reverse complement strand
AGATGGACTCTGTCTGGACATTGGTGAGACGATTAGGACTAAGAGACTGAGGATTTTGGGGCAATCTGGGAAAGGACTTTGGACAATACTGAGAAAGGGTTTGGACAATGTTGAAGTATTCTGAGTCTTACATGTTTCTTTTGTAGTTAATAGGATAATTAGAAATCACTTTGTTAGAAATAAATTAGTCTGCACTGCAGTGATAGTCTTGGTTTGATATTTTGGTTAAAAAAGGCTGAGGATGGTGGTAAGAACCCACGAATGGAAAGTTTAAACTGTGTTTTAAAGTTTTTCTTTTCTGCAGTTTTTAGAGCTGAGAGCAGTTGGCTGGCTTTTGCATATCAATGGTAAAGGTGATCAGTGAAAATGCTAATGAAGAGTGTGTAGCCTGCTTTGTAGAGAGAAGCAGGCAGATAGCTGTATCCAGTTAAGGTTAAAGGTAATTGCAAAGGAACTGCTTATAGCCTGCTTTGGAGAGAGAAGCAGGCGGATAGGAGTAAACAGTTAAAGTTAAAGCCTTTCTTTGGTCACACACTTTCAGGGATTTTCTTGGAAGCAGAGAACATAAACTAATGGTGTTGATAAATATAGTACTCTAAATGTACTGGCTGCTATGTCTTTCTTATTAACATTCTTTTTTCTACAGCTTACATTATTAGCCCCATATTGGGCCAATCCTGTTTTGCTGGGCATTTGCCCATAAGAAGGTGGGTAAATTTGGATGTTTCATTATTATCTTTCCTCTCTAATTGCACTCTAATTCTATTAAAGTTCTTTTCTATAGTAGTTCTTATGCACTAAGTATGTTTGTCTTTATGTGGCAAATGGCAGAACTTATTTAAAGTGTGGAAGGTTTGGGGGCCAAAATTGCCCTTCAGTCAGCCTGTGAACATCTTAGTTTCAGGATTTCTGATACTTGAAAACACCAGCTACTTTATTTCACTATCTAGGAGGGAGAATTTGATGTCAGTCTGTTGGTAATGTTGAGTGATTTGTAGCATTTTTGTTTGTTTGTTTGTTTGTTTGTTTGGACTGTTTCTAAATCAGAAGCCTAAGCTTTTATGTCCAAAGAAATTTAATCCTGATGAGAAGTTCCCATGCATAGAAGGTTTTAAGCAAGACCTAAGGCCTTTGAGAGTGGCACCACTTTTTAAAGTCCCAATATTCTCAGTAGGGCCAAGGATATAATATTGTAACAGTATAACTAAAAAGGGGAGGTTCCATGTTCCTTGCCCCTACCTTGTCAAAGGTGGAGCTAAAAACAGGGGAAGCTAAAAAAGACTTGGAAGAGAGACTTGGAAAAGACACATGGACAATAAAGAAATGAAGAAGATGCCACACTTGTCTCAGTCTTGGACTTGTACTTGGGACTTGAGGGATATGGAAGGAGACACTTTAAACAGATATGGGTGAGAGACCGTGGGGAGGCTGACAATGGTAGCTTTTCTCTTGGTTTTTATTTGCTTTTGCGCCTTTCCTTACAGACTTGCCTTTCCCCTTCTGCTCCTTCTTATGGGTCCACAACAGAAGGTGTCTTAGACTTGTGGCCAGCTTTTGGGTCTCAGTGGCCCTGCTTTGGGTGAACCATATTTAGCATTAGTGGGTTTTTACTCAGAAGAAAAAGAACAGCTTTGAGTGTTTTACCGGAAACTACTATCCTTTTGCCTCTTCTCTCTTAACATACTAAATGTAGAAAAGTTATTTTCCTGGGGTGCCCTCAGTCTGCCTGCTAACAATTTGAGCCCAGAATCCAACAGTGCTCACAGTATGCTTGGTGGGTTGCCTATATCCTCTCCTTCTGGTAGAGGAGGAGGAGGGTCCTTGTTCTTTATTCAATGAGATATCTTTCCAAATCATATTGCTCTTAGCTTCCCAAAGGTTGGTCCTTCTGAGGCAGTCCAAGTTACAAGTCCTCATTTATACCGATAAGAAGGTTCATTATTTTGTGCCTTAACCTTGAATCTAAGCTCCCGAAGGAGATCTGGGACACTTAACCTCAGGCAATCTGTTCACTGTCCTTAACTCCTGTCATCCATGACTTCCTTGTCTCCTGAGCAGGGAGCTCTTTCTTATAATGGCCTTTACCTATTAGCATTTGGACATTTGTTAGGGCTAGTAAAAAGTTTAGATGTCTGTTGCTCCTAATACCTTTTTGTGTTCTGTTACTACAGAATAATGGCACAAACACAAGAATGTCTGTGACAACATTCTGAAAGAGTGAGAGAGAGAAAAAAAGTTCATGTAGTATGCAAGTTTTAAATATTTTATGGTACATTTAGACATTGGAAACTGAGATGCCATTAAAAAGAATATACCCAGGATAAAAGGGAAATAAACATCACAATACAACCACTAGCACAGAAATGTTCATACCATTATTCATAAAAACAAAAAGATGGACATAATTAAAATGGAAATTGATATTACATGTCCATGCAATGGGATGTGACCCAGTAATACAAGAAACAAAATACATCAATGACAGGGCTAAATCTCTAAAATGTGATGCTGAGTAAAGAAGTGATACAAAGACCAAGGATATTATGATTCCATTTATGTGAAATGTGCACAATAAGCACATTCTGAGAACTAGGGAGTGATTGCTTAGGCAAGGGAGTGGGAAAGGAAATTGACTGCAAAAGAGCTATTTCTTAGGGGTGATAAAAATACTCTAAAATTGGGTTACAGTGATGGTCATACAATTCTGTGAATTTACTACAGGTCAGTAAGTTCTGAACTTAAAAATGAATGAATTCTTGGTATGAAAATTATATCAAAACAGAACAAAACCGTTTTAAAAAGAATGCAGCAGATTCTTACACATTGACCTAGCCAGATGTCTAGTATAAGTGATATTAAAAATAGCAAATTAATAGAGCAGCATTAGTAGATTAGTGCTGCATTCTTCTCTTCACAAACAAAAGAAACATGGGAAATATGTATAGATACTCCTGTGTTTATATTTGCAACAGCATAGAAAACTTCACTAAGGACATATACCAGTCAGAGTACTCACCTCTCGGGAGGAAGGGATCAGGTGCCAGGAGGCCCTTCACATTTTATTTTACACATCTTTCCAGTAATAGAATTAATGGTGAATTGAACATTACTTTCTACTTATATACATATGATGTACACACTTACACATGTGTATGTTCATATACATACATGCATGTGCATACAGCCATATATTTACATGGAATGTTTTCAGCTATTTCCTCCAGAATTGCAGATCGGCCCTCATCTGCCCTGTTCTCCACATTCTTTCCAAGTGGTACATTCCTTCCCATAACTCCAACTTGGCCAGATCTGCACATATCATCCCTGAATCCACTTGCCTATTTTAGACAGAAACAGTCATGCTTTCTCTGTTTTCTCACATACATTACCAATTATAGTCCTCTACCACAGAGCTCAATCACTTTAGACTCCTAAGTAAAACTGAGATGACTTTCTCCCTCAACACACTGTGAGCTCTGTACAGATAGGGACCCTGCCAGACACCAATATAAATACTAGCACAGGAAGGGGAAAGAAACTTCAGACCAGTGGTTGTGGATAGAGTGTCTGAATAATCACCTGAACTACCTCCCATTCTCTGAACTTTGTTTTTGCCCAGTGCCTTTGCACAGACTGCTCCTTTCTCCTGGACTGACTCAGGCTTAGTTGCCTGAGAAAGCTGTGAGTTCAGTGAAAAAGCTCTAGTAAAAAGATCTAGTAAAAATAGGAGAGGCCAAATAGTGTTGTCATAGTGTTTCCTTTCCTAGTGTCATAGTGTTTGTCATAGTGATACCTTTCTCATAATGTTTCCTTTCCTAGTATAGGTAATGAGAGACTGCTGGGTGTTTGACATCAGACAGTTTTCCTGAGGTTTAGGATTCTTCTATTCTGGACTCAACTCTCCTTTCATGGAAAGGGAAAGGGAGCAGGGACCACTCTCATTATATCCACCCACATCCCATTGGCGGAACTCAGTCTGCTGCTTGCCCTGAACTGGAGGGTGACTGTAAATGGTATCAAACTGTGCATTCAGAATAAAAGAGTGGATGATGAACACTAGTGAGTCGAATCATACCTATCACAGAAACCCCAGCTCACTTTTCATAACTCCGATGATTCACCCTGACAGGAAGCCCTCTTCAGCTGAGGAGGTACATTTCTATTTTCTCACCTCTCGAATAACTTGCCACGTGTTTTTCCTACTTTCACGCAGTGTCTTGTATTTCTGTTTACTCCCTGAACTGTACTGATAGCAGAGTAATAAGCACTAAATGTACAGTGAAAACTTAACATACTTGTCCTGAATGACCAAGCCAAGAGACAGGTCACAGAAAGCAAAGAGTTCCATTAGAGGGTCTCATATCTAAGAAACTCTCAGTTAATTACTGTTGTCCTTGATTTTGCTCGACACAACATGAGCTGAGGGATGACTTACTAAGGTAGCCATTCTTAAGTCAGGTAAAAGCAGCTTAATATGGCAGTGAAGGGGAAATGGCATCTTGGAAATTGGATTACTTCACTGATGAACATTTCATTCATTGTATCTGACTACTAATGAAAAAATGGCCCTTAAGCCAAAAGCAATGTATATTTTTAACTTAAGCAGATAAGCAGGATTTTGAGACATCTTTTGAATTATTTTAACTGCATGCTGAAGATCATCCTCAACCAACCAAGATTTGCACAGGATCTTGATCAGCATGTTCTCCAACTTCAGCAAGAATCGGGATGACCAGAGGATCTGTTAAGGGATGTGTGACCTGGCCCCACCCAGAGTTTCTGACTAAGCATTTCTGAGCAGGGCCCAACAACTGTAATAAGTTCCTAGTTGCTTCTGTTCTGGGCAGCACATGATTGAAATGGGATTGAAATGGCTGCACTAGCTCAATGAGAACCATGCAGGGACATGTCAGAGTTCAACAGCCTAATGCACCACCCAGTCAAGAGGCCTCAGGAAGTCCCTTTAGTCTCTGAGCCCCAATTTTCTTGCCTATAGAGCAAAGCAGAACCTTCCTCCCCCTAGCTCTCTGTAGTGAAACACACTTCAGAACTGACTTAGTAGTGATGGTAATGAATGCATCCATCAGAAAACAGAGTTGTAGCATAGGCCTTCCCAAATTTGTTCAGACAAATTCTTTTCAAGATGTCCAGAGCAGGCTTCTTCCAATACCATCACCTCAGCATACATTGAGAAGGTCAGCTGAGGTCCTGCATCTCAGAAGACACAGTTAACATATCATTAAATACTGAAGATTACCCAGATCTAGGGATACCTCCAGAAATAATCTTTTTTTTAATCAAAGAATCCCATTGCATGGCTAGGTTTTATCATTGGAAGTCATCCCTTTCTTGCCATGTGAGACTTTCTCTCTCCTTGACATCTGAGGTCCCTGCCCCATACCTTAGCTCAGAATATAACCTGAACCTCTCCCATTAACTTTCTAACTCCCTGCCATGTAGATTCTTCATACATAGGTAATGAAATTTAGTCTTTTTTCTACTAATCCATGTAATGTTAATTTGGTTGTTGGATCAGCAATTTATTCTTTTATCTTGAGAAGAATCCAGTGGAATGGGGGGTGGGAGTTTCCTTTGTACCTTGATCTTGTATCAAACAGATTTTGGAGCAAATCCAAATTTAAAAATTTACTATAAGGACTCAGGCAAGTTAATTCGATTCTTAAAGATTCTTCTCTAATAAAATGTGGATAAGATAATATTAGCACCTACTTTATAGAGTTTGAAGGGGTATTAGTTTGTATATCACATCATGAACACTTAATAAAAGAGATCCTTGATCTTTTACTATTTATCTATCTATCTAGATAGCTATCTATCTATCTATCTATCTATCTATCTATCTATCTATTTATTTATTTATTTATTTTGGCCATCAGAACTCCTGCTTTTCCCATAAAGAGAAGCCCAAGAGATGGAAATTGTGTGTAAAGAATAAAACATATAGAGGAATAAATAAACAGAAAAAAACCTCATCCTGAATAATTTCTAAGTCAAAACTTCATCATGAAATGTTAAGTATGTGATACATTTATTTGGAAACTAATTAATGCCCACTGGACTAAGATGGAATAAAGATTGTGCTGAGGACTCAGATTCTTCAGTGTCGGAGAAGACATAGATGAAACTGATTTCTGGCATTCTGTGGTCACTTGCAATTATGAATGGTTTGTCAATATGTCCATTGTTTCCCTGGTAGCCAGGTACTGGTCTCACTCTAGAGATAAAGACATTAGGAGTCAAAAGGATTAAGTGAGATAACGTGCAACTTGTAGAAGCTGAGCTTCTGGGGCAGCTAATTCTGAGGGTGTGGCCAGATTGGGACCAAAATACACAGACTCATTTGAGAGCTTCATGTTTACACAGGAGGAAATGGAAAAGCACAGTGAAAAGAGGTGTGTGATATGATAGGTGTGACACCCTGACCATTCTAACATTTATTGAGCACTTGATACAGGGTGACTCAACTGGATGAGCAATCAGGGCCTCTGGTAGTGATATAGTTGAAATTTATATTGGGTGTCATACTATCTTGGTAGGGAGGGTCTGAGGAAAAGACCAGAGAAAAGAAGCAAAAAGTGCAAAAGGGTGCATAAAAAGAGGAACAGAGAGAGGAGAGGGAGAGCAGAATCCCAATCTTGTAAAGAGTAGCCTGAGAACCCAGGCTGGGTAGAAGCCCCCTGTAAGAGTGAGCTGGTGGTGGCAAGGAGCCATGGTGGGAGAGTGACCAGCAGAAGAGAGCTGATGTACAGTTGGATGCCAGAATGGCAGGCTGGGGGTGATCAGGGGCTGCTGAGGGCAGGCCAGGTGAATTTGGCCAGACACCACCAAAGGCAGACCTTGTAAAGGAAGTGTGTGGCGTTGCAGCAAGCTGGCATAGAGCTTGGTGGAAAGCTGGTACCTGGGAAAGTCAGGGATTTGGAAAGCCGATTTTTGCATCCACATTTGATAAAAAAGTTTGAAGAGCCTTGTAGAAACTGAGCAGCTTGAAACACAGGAGAGAGAAGAAGCAAAGAGAAAATACCGGAGTAAGACTAGACTTTGCAGAGTGCCTGCCTCAAGGTTGGAGGGCCAACGGGGTACCATCTTGGACACGTGTTTGGGACTTTCAAACTAAACAGTAATTGCAGCAAAATAACTGGTCACTTGTGGCTTTAAGGACTATTTTTTGGACTTTCTGTTCCTCTGGTTAATTTTCCTTGTTAAAAATCTCTGTGGTTTAAATTGTATTGTGACTTTTAGCAACTCCTATGTGCAGGTAGTAAGAATCTGGGAGGTAGAAGCTACATTTTAAAAGGACCACTTTTTCTCCCCCTGTAGCTTGTTATTTGGAGGCTTCCGCCCCACTTTGACTAGATATCACACTCACTCTGTACTAGGCCCTGTTCTGGATTTTGCATGTGTTAACATTGAGTCCCAGTGCATAAATAACTTGTCGTGGGTTACACAACTGGTAAATGGCAAAGCCAGGACTGAACTCAAGTTTTGAGTCCCAAACTTTTATCCTACTCAACTCCTGAAAGTCAACCTACCAATTTACCTGGTAACTTCCCAGTTTACCTGGCAACTTTTTCCTGGGACTCAGAAATTAGCAAGATGAAACCTTGTTAATACTCAATCCAAAAATCTTCAAAGTAGTCAATCCAAGTTGAAGTTTCCACCATGAGTGACAAATCCCAGAGAGAATATGATCATGAATTAAGTTAAATTTAAGTATGATCAGGGCATAAAACAAAATGTGTGAGTACTAAAAAGGTCACTCAATTGGAAATTAGATGAGACATAGACTGATCTAATGCTCTTCTGGATTGCTCTTCTGTGTACCCGGAGGTTCAGTTCTTTGTAAAAACTCAAACTCAGACACTGCTCTCGCAACAAGCAAAATCTTCCATGCTGAGCTTTAGGGTTCCACAAAGTGTTTGAGAAAGCACATGTTTTTATGGAACAATTTTAAGATTTAACTTTATTTAGTGTTAGGCTCTCAAAAATACAAATGAAGAAGAAACAGTTTCTCATGTTTTGGATTCCAGACCAAGATCCTGAGTACAGTCAATGTCTCTATCCTAAACTGGTATTAGAGCCCTTCCCAGTGATGGTTTCTATGGGATAATTTAACATTTCCTGTGACTTCAACCTGTAAATGAAGCCCTCCATCTAGTGCCCCCACTTCATGCTCACTTCTTTCCTACTTCAATGACATTCTCTCTCTTCTGGACACACACCAAGCCCAAGTGCTCCTCATGGACTCTCGGCTTGCACTGGAATGCTCTTCCCTCAGGAATGCCTTTCAGTTCCATCTCACAAGACAAGAATTCTCCTTGCCTCTGAGCATCAGCTCCAACATCCCAATCTCAGGAGCTTCCCTGAGCACTATTGAAGCTTTCCATCCTTCTCCTTCGCTTTCTATCTCATTTTATTTTTTACAGCACAATTATTACTTGAAATATTTGTTGGTTTGGGCACACAAAGTCTGGTGTGTGTCGATGACCTGCTGATTAATTTTAACTGAAAAAAGTGAAGATACAGAAGTTCTAAGAATGATGCCTTTTACCTAATTATCTATCTCCCTAAAGACATAAAATAAATCTCTGTGGTGTTTTGGGTGGTGAGAGACAATCTTGCAGCTTTTCCACCCCAGCCCAAGGGCTTGCAAGGGCTGTTTTTGATGCTATTAATAAAGCCTGAAAAAAAATCCTCTTTAAACTGCAAAGTTATTTGTTTGTTTGTTTTTCCTGCTAAAATTATTGCCCCATTGGTGGAGACTATATAACCTCACTGAAATGACCAGAGGAGCAGTTCCATTATCCTATTGTATTGTATTGTATATTCCATACACATAATTAAAGTTTGTCTCATTGTTTTAATCTCCCTTGTGTCAATGTAATTATTTTTTAGCCTACAGACCTAGAAGGAAAGAGGAAGATTAACTTCCTTTCCAAAAGTTAATAGTTCTCCTTCAGGAATGGCAATTCTGTTAATGTCCCAACCTTACTTGTATTTTTCACTGCTGCCACTGCTAGACTAAAGCTTAGCATTTTGTAAGCATTTAGTACACATTTGTGATTAAAAAGAGTAATTGCTATGAGTTCCGGACCAAAAAAAAGGGTGGGAACGTGTATGAATAGACCCAGGAGAGTCTTTACATCTCTGTTTTGTTCTCTCTGCCAGGGATGGCTCCTGCTCAAGACCAGTGAATACCTTGCTATCCTCAGCCCATTCAGGTAGCAATTTCTCCACATATTTCTGCCACCCACCTATTAGAGATGTGGGCCTGGTGTCTCCAAATGGGAGACAATGCTTTTCAAAATAAGCAGAGTAGGTTTTTTTTCCATTACATGTCATTTTGGTATGTGGAATGAAGACAAACCAATACCCAGGAGACTCAGCAGAATGTGAGTCTCTTTGCCTCTCCTCAACCCCTTCAGCCCTGCCACTCATCTACGAAGAGCTCATCACCCCATAAGCTTTTGTTTTGCCTTCAATCAAAAATATGCTCAGTGTTTCCTCTAGTGTCCTAGAAGCATGTAATTTGGAGAGAGTTGGGAGTTGGTATCCTGGAGCAAGTTTATCAGCAAACATGTTCTCTCTGAAAAGCATATCTTCTTCCCATTTATAGTAAAGTCAAATCATCCGTTCTTTATCATATGTGAACCTCTCCTTTTTCCCTAATGTCCTAGGTCCCTAAGCATAGGATATAAGCCTCCAGTTCTCCCCATTTTACTTTAGAGTTTACAACATATCTATGTTACTTAATTTGATCTTTTTATTCCATCTGGACCCTCAACCGATTGGTCAAAGCCTGCCTATACTGAACGTATACTGAAGACAAACATCTTTACCTAATCTATTGAATCAAATGTTAATCTCTCTCAGAAACAACTTTATAAGCATGCACAGAAGCAAAGTTACTGAAGTTCATAAAGAAAAGCCAACATGGGTTTTATACCACACACTGCAGAGTAGATTACTTCATCCACTACTGATGTTTCTGCTCCTTTCCCAATCTGTGTTGTTCATACTGACAAGCTTTCCTTCCCAGGCTCAGGCCCATTTTTCCATGTTCTCTCAACTTTTTATGAATCTAATCCAAGTTTGTTTCCACCCCTCCAATGAGCTTATCAAAATGCCTTTTAGAAAACAGTCTAATTTTCTCCTGCTGCTAAAGTTTCCCCAAATGCTATATAGCAGTAAAGTCTCTGGCACAGAGTAAGTACCCAGTAAATGAGATCATCTTCCCCTTACCTTTTGATACTCTTCAGATGTGGAGTTAGGGAGGCATGGGCATAAGAAATAATGAAGCAATATGAAAAAAGCTGTTGAGTTAGCCTCATTATTTGTTAGTTAGCACAGAAGTCAGCTGCCAAAGTTACTGGTAAATCCACCCAGAGGCGCTGAGGCAGAAAAAAAATAGAACTGTACCCAGTCCTATCTTGTACCTTATCAGCTAGGTGATCTTGGAAATCCATGTTTACAAACCTCATTTAAAACTGATTGTGAAAAGAGAAAACTAATGTTGTGAGATTTAAAAGAGGTATTAAGTGGAAAAAGCATCCACAAACTTAATGCAAATTTAGAGTGGCTTTGTTATTGCACATACTCTGTAAAGAATTAGAAATCCATAATTATAAGTAAATTCTTCTAGAGACATCAAAGTTTAACACCTCATTCTGTCATTTACAAATCACAAAATTTGGGATTTTAGTTTTAGTTTCTTTATGAGTAAAATTGATATCGAGGGAGATAAGGTCTTTCTTTTTTACCTATAAATCCTTTTCCCAGCCAGCTTTTCCAAACAAGGAAAAACCTCTATATCATTTGGAGTCTTTTTTAATCTTTAAGCTTCCACAGACCAGTTACCTTTGTTATGCTGCTTCTACCACCACTTTTCCTGACTCCCAGACTAGAGGAAATAAAAAAACTACAAGTCTATCTTTAAGGATTCACTGCCACCCACAGCTCTTACTATGATTTCCAAGCCAGAACTTTCAAAGCCAGAGAAAACTTAAGTGAACAAACTATTTATTATTAAACAAAGTGATTACCTAAATATGTTCTACAAGATAAATATGTAAGAAACCCCAATTACCCCACCATTGTCCAAACTCTCTGTCCTTTAGTTTCTAATAACCTTACCACGTGTCCAATTAATTTGAGTTCAGCAACATGTTCCAAATGCAGGGCATTCTTCTTTTCCTCCTTGAATGTGTTCCAGCTTTTCCAAGCATGTAGTCAAAAGCATGATGTTGCCATCTTCTTACAGCATCCTCTTTATTTTAGGCAGTATTAGAAACTCTGAGATTCAGGAAACAGCAAAGTCCATTTATTCAAGCCTAGCTCATAGGCATTCCAAAAGCATCTAAGCCAACCAGGTATGGCAAACTCCAATATGGGAGTTCAATTTTTTTAATTCTTCAGACTCCTTTCAGCAATCACACTATTCTTACGCATTCTAAAGCCATGAGTTCACAAACTTGGGCCCATGGTTGTACGGGCTGCCTCAGATATGCAGCCTCTTACATCCTTCTCCCCCAAAACACTGACCCCCCCAAATGACTGATCCTGATATTTGTTCTAAAACTCTATATAATTTTCCTGCCAAGACAGGACTTAGGAGAGAGTCTTGTCAATCAGCTCACATCACAAATAACTTTGCTTTTCCTTCCTCCTCCCCATCAATTCTAATCTTGAAATTTACAATTCTAGAGCAACAGAGAAGTACCTCCACTTTTGCAGCTCATCGATGTATGTATCAACAGTGTTAATGGCAAGTACCAAACAAAGCCATTATCAACAATGTTATGGCAAGTACCCTCCAACAAAATGGTGATGGGGAGGGGGAGGAGGGGATGGTAGCATGTATGCACAATAGAGATAATTGCTATTGCCTCTAAGAATATTATAAAAATCAATGATCCCTTTGATTACAATGATGTGAAACACACATATAAATAATTTATATAATAAGAAAATGACATGAGTTTATCTGTTTTGATTGCTGGATAGTATTATATGGAGAAAATAAACTTCGACTTTTGGATCCCCCCCAAAAAAAATCAATGGAATTACATATAAAGACTAAGCAGAGTCTCTTCCTTCAAGAAAAATGGTTTTGACAAAATATACCTGGTTAAGGGGCTGCCATATTTGCACTGCCAAACCAAATGCATTTCACATTGCAAGTTTATGATAGACTTCAAGAATTTGATCAACTCTTGTTCTCTCTCTCTCTCACACACACACACACAACTCATTCACAATTTTCTGTCCTCTATTACTATAAAATAATAAGAGCTCATATTAGAAAATTTGAAAAAATATCCATTATTATACAACTCAATAGAATATTCAAGTTATGTTTATCATTTGTTTCCCATCAGTCCAGTTGTTAGGGACTGTTAAATATTTGAAAAAGACAGGTCCCTGTTCTCTGGAGCTGATATAAAATAAAGACAGTCAATGAATAAACAAACAAGAAAATAATAAGTAGTGGTGAGTACTGTGATGAAAACAAATAAAGAAATATGAAAAAGATTTTAGATGAGTCAGAAAAGACCTCCCTAAAGGGGAATATTTGAACTGAGACCCAAATAAGAAGTAAATTATGCAAAGATCGAAGATAAAAGTACTTGAGGAAAAGAGTACAGAAAAATCCAAAATCCTAAAAAGGAAAGAGAATTGTTACATGTTAGGAAACAAAATGCCTTTGTTATCTGCATGGTAATGAGTATGGGGACAATGATGTGAAAAGAAGTTGAAGACAGAGATTGAACTAGATTTTAACAGACCATGAGCTATAGTAAGAGACTTGGTTTTATTCAGGTTCAAATGATGACCTGTGGAAGTTTCACATGTTTATAAGACACCACTGTGCAGGAAAAACTGTAAGGAGGCAATAATGAGAAAAGGAAACTTGTTACAAAGTCATTGCAGTAGTCCAGACTGAAGCCAGAAATATCTGGTTGATAATAGAACTGGAATAAGAGATAAATGGTCAAGCAGAGACACATCTGTGAAGAAGATTCATCAGGGCTTGATGGATGGGACATAGCAGTTCAGATTCCACTCTTGACCTTAGCAACTGGCCAGTGGGCAAGATTGGGAGAGGGGCCAGATGTAAGAAATGGGCAGAATGAGGGTCACTGGGAAAAGAATAAGGAGGTCTATTTTGGCACTTTACATATAAGATGCTCATTAAACAGTGGGGATTTCAACTGTGTAACAGATGATCAAGGACAAGGATATGGGGAGACCAGAGTTACGAAATTGGAAGTCACTGTCATTTTATTGCTTAAGATCTCCAAAGGAAAGAAGGTAAATAAAGAGAATTAAAAGTATTACAAAGCAGAGTCTCATGACACTGTAGCTTAGAGAGTCTGAGAAGACAGCATTGAAAATGAAATGCATATGACAACATGGATGCATATGGAGGGTATTATGCTGAATCAAATAAGTCAAACAGTGAAAAACAAATACTCCATTCCACTTAGATGTGGAAGAAAAAGAAACAAAACAATGAACAAGTATAACAAAAACAAACTTAGACTATAAGAACAAGTGGTTACCAGAATGGAAGAGGTAGAATGGGTATATTGGATAGAGTGATTTACATGGTTATGGTTAGAAACTAATCTCTTGGTGATGACCATAATGTAGTATATGCAGATGTTGATTTACAACTAAAACCTAAAAAATGTATAATATTCATGTTGTTTTAATTTTGAAAAAAAAAGGAAGGGGAAGAAACCCAGACAGCCTAGCTAAGGAACTCAGTAGGTGAGAATGAGGAGAGACTGAGTTGAATGTTTCAAGAGGATACACAAGGCAAACACAGAACTGATGATCCCAATCAACAACATGGGGTCACTAGCTCCCTGAACAACTGTGTACCCCCTTCCACATCAAAATGCCTCCACAAGCACACACTTGAGGTCATAGGCATGGATATATAGGGTATCTAATCCTTTTCCTGCTGAGCCAGTAGAGAAAGAAGCAACCTCAGGGAAATTCCCATGAGCTCTGTGGTGGTGTGGGCTTCCATTTTCACAGCACCTTCTCTCCTATATCCCCACATAAGCCCATTGTTATGGGATGTTTGGGAATTTTTCTCAGCATATGGGGTAAAAGTAGGCTGACTCAGAAGAAAATAATTACTTATTTCTGGGTGAAGTTGTATTTTGTACAAAATTCCAAAAGACTTTCTTAAATACTGTTCATTTATGTAAAAAACCAAAGTACTGAGTAATTCCCAAAAAAATAAAAAGGCAGGCACCCTATTTCTATTGTTGATCTAATAGGAGCATAAAATGTTTATCAAAGCTATAAATAACTCTCAGAGGTTCTTTTTTTAAAAATTTATTAATGTCAGGAAACATTAATTTGAAATTCTTGGAAACTTTGAGCATATAAAGGCAAATATGCAAATTTGATTTTTTTTCTTTTGAATCATTTTATTTTCTAATTTTCTTGTAGCATTGGTCATATTTGTGTGACTATTGTTCCACTTAGGTATGATCCTCCCTTTAATATTTATCCATCTACCCTCACACCAACCCCCCATTTCTTACCTCCCCCTTCTGGTCACTACAACTCCTCTCTTGCTGCAAGTTGTTGGTCAATGCTTGGTCCATTGGCCTTTTCTTTTTCTTGAGCAACATCCTTTTTCCTGGGTGAGGACTGCATATGATCAAAAAGAATCTGCTTCTGCTTAGTGATTTTGATAAACCATTCAAAGTTATTTGCATTAACTAAAATTATTAATATATGTGGATCATAAATGCTTTCTCTTTGATATAAAAATTTCCCTTAGATTTAAGAAAAAATAAGCTATTCTGTAACCATAACAAGTAGCCACAGGAGAAGACTTTAAGTTTGTCTACTGAATATCCTCAGAAATACTGTTTTTGCTACCAATCAGGTCAGCCTTTGCTTCTGAAAGTCAAGCAAATAGGAACAAACTCACAATAGAAAACAATATCATTGAAAATAACCAACCAACAACAGTCAAACTTAAGAAACAAATGATATCCACAAATGATATCAAATAAGGTAGACTTCTGAAAGTCTGCCAGTGCCTATACCCCAGGATCCCCCCAAATTCTGTAGAAAATTATCTTTCTACTTTGCTCAGAGGCATTGCTGGAAAGCATGGCTTCCCCTTATTAAAATCATCAATAGACTCAGCTCTGTATTTGTGTTCTCATTATTGTAAAGCAGGACATGACCCTTGTCCCAGAGCAACTCTTATTCCAGGAAATACACAACTAGCGTGTGGTGGAGTGGTCACACCACCAGAGGCATCTGTTGAAGGCTACAGAAGCTCAGAGAAGAGCTTTGAGAGAGGAGAACCAAAGAAGGATACCAAAGATGATGATTAGGTTAATTCAACAGTATATGTTGAATTTTCCAGATAGAAAAAAGAGAGACTACCAGGCAGATACCAGATAGAGGAAACAACATGGGAAAAATTCAAGGACTTAAAAATTCATCCAAAACCCAGAGTCAGTGAGCCATAAGCACTGGCTGCAAGCATTCTTCAGAAGGAAGAGTAAGCAGAAGGGACTGGGTCAGTAAGTTTGACATAATGACCATCAAACTCAATCTTCTCCTTGATGAAACAGAGTTAATAATATTACCTACTTAAAAGTCCTAAGAGGAGATAAAAATGGCCAACAGCCACATGAAAAATTGCTCAATATCACTAGCAATCAGAGAAATGCAAATCAAGACCGCAATGAGATACCACTTTACACCAGTAAGAATGGCCCACATCAAAAAAACAGGCAACAAGTGCTGGCGTGGATGTGGAGAGAAAGGAACACTCTTAAACTGCTGGTGGGAATGTAAACTCGTCCAGCCACTATGGAAAGCAGTTTGGAGGACACTCAAACTCATGAAAATGGAATTTCCATTTGACCCAGCAGTCACACTTCTGGGAATCTACCCAAAGGGGACCTCAATGTGGGTACAAAAGGACACCTGTGCTCGGATGTTTACTGCAGCACTATTTATAATTGCAAGGTCATGGAAACAACCCAAATACCCCAGAACAGATGAGTGGATGAAAAAGATGTGGTATATATACACAATGGCGTATTACTCATCAATTAAAAATGACAAATTTGATGAATTTATAGACACCTGGATGTACCTAGAAGAAATCATTCTAGCAGAAACGAGCCAGATAGAAAGAGAAACCATTTGGTTTCACTACTATATGGTCAACCAAATGAAGCTACACAAGGGGAGAGAGGGGACCAGCTGGAGCAGGTGGGGAGGGGAGGTGGTGGGTGACCCCCAGGGACTGAAATGATGTGAAATATATATAGATAAAAAATAAATAAATAGAAAAAAATGGCAACAGAGTAAAGACTCTGGGCTCATCTCCTTCAAACACGCACAGTAAAACTGGTATAAAACAAAGTCAATACCCTTAAGGACTAAGTTTATTATTAGCATGCACAATAGGAGTATCAATACCTGACTGAAAGGCATAGTAAATTTTTAATTTTGATTAAATTAATAATAGGGCAGTCAACCAACAAGGGGTAGGAGTGACTTCAGTGCAGAGCCCCCTATAACTATTGACTGTGATACTTGCCAACACTGGGAGTTCTAAGACCCAGTACTATACTGAATAAGGGGTCAAGCCGGTAGCCAGGACAGAGGATGCATTGTTGTAAAGCCACAAAGTTGGGGGCACAGTGCGAGGACTGCCTAAGCTCATACCACAGAAAAGCTGTAACCTGAACCAGGCAGAGCCCCTGGACTTCCTTATTGAAGAGGTTACTACTGAACTCCAAGCCAAGATCTCTACTACTTGCCATGCTCCACAGAGAAATGTTTTACAATTGAGAGCCTTTATGGCAGAAAATAGAAGCAATGAGGAGAATTAATGAACTTGAAAATACAGTGCTGAAGAACATATGAACGGAACAAGATAGCGTAAAAAAAAAAAAGAAGTTGGAAAAAGTGTAAAAGTTCTCTTAGACAATGAGGAGAAATAACATCCATATCAACTGGACATGTAGAATGAGAATATAAGAATTACTTCAAAAACCTATTAAAGAAATAAGCACTAAAAACAATTTCACTCTGGGAAATGAACCATAAGTTGTGATCTAAGAGGTCCAAAGAGTTCCAAACAAAATAATACTAGATAGACATAACCAAAGCACATAATAATGATGCTGTCAAGAATCAGCAAAAAGGACAGTATACTAAAAACATGAAAAGAAAAAAAGGATAACTTATAAGAGAACAACAATCAGATGATTAGGATATTTTTCAGCAGACATATTACAAGCATGAAGGAACTGGGATTATTCAAAAAAACTTTTAAAAATTTGAAGATCAGATTCCTCTAGCCAGAAAGATTAATATTCAAGATAGAAGGAAGAGTAGGAGCTTCACTGAAAAGAAAAATCATACATAAAAGATTCATCATCATCAAACATTATGTAAAATAAATTGTAAGAAGTTGTTATAGAGCAACCAAAGAATTGAGCCAGAAAACACCAAAATTATTTAACAAGGAGGAGAAGGAATAAAGTAACAATGTGGACCATTAGAACTAGACTGACCAGCTCCGGAGTTGACTGCACCATGGCCCCCAGTCCCACGGCTCGGAGGTGCAGCAATGCAGGAAAACCTCAGATTTGCTTCATCAGGAGATGATATTAAAATACGGGATGCTTCTCCAATGACACTGGTGGATAAATTCAACCCCCATACCTCACCGAAAGGAATCAGTTCACTGTGTTGGAGCAGCAATACTTCCAGTTCTGACAACCAGAAATGTTCCCAGAATTTCTAAATGTCACCTGGTTTCCAGCATCACCACCCCTTGAGAATCATTGCTGTAAATAAAGTACTCTCTGCAACTTAAAAAAAAAAAAAAAAGAACTAGACTGACCAGATTATCTAACAGCCCACACAAAGATTTCATCATATGCTAACCTCAGTGGAATCCTCAAACAAAAAATAACAGAAGCAGCACCTAAGACAATGGAAGCTATACAAAACATAGTAAAAAGTTCTCAAGAAAGTTAAAATGACAAGATGAATCAAAACAGAAAATAAAACTATAACAAAATGGTAAAGTATAGGTAGATATATACATACATACATAGCCGTCTCAACAATTACTTTATGGTTTGAATCCTTCAGTCAACAGATTCAGAGTGGCTGAATAGATTTAAGACAAGCTCTAACATTCTGCTGTTGACAAGATCACTTACAACAAAGATAAACAGATTTATTTTTGTCTCTTTTATTAATAGTTTTACAGTTTACAGATGTGTATATTGTATGTGTGTGTGTTACATCATTGTATTCACTGGGGTTCTCTCTCCACCTTATCACTCATTACCATTCATTTTGATCTTCTTATGTTCCTCCTTTCCCTGATTTCTCCCTCCAACCTCCTCCCTCCCTAGCTGCTTGCCCCAGTTCTGTTATTGACTTATTTTGACTTTTTCGTGGCCTTTTGTTTGTTATTCCTATATGTCACTTATCGGTGAGACCATATGGTTTCTGTCTTTTTCTTTATGGCTTATTTCTGTTGATATAATTCCCTCTAGGCTCATCCATGTTATTATAAATGCTTCATATTTGTTGGTTTTGATTGCAGAACAATAATCCATTGTGTAAATATATCACATCTTTTTTAGCTATTCATCAGTTTTGGGGCACTTGGGCTATATTTCCATATCTTGGCACTGTAAATAGTGCTGCAATAAACACCTGAATATAGGTGTCTTTATGAATTAGTGTTTTGGTGTCTTTTGGGTAGATTCCCAGGTGTGGGGTTGCTGGTAGTTCCATCTGTCAGTAGTTTGAGGGTCCTCCATGCAGCTTTTCATAGTAACTGGACTGGTTTGCAATATTAGTGTTCCTTTCTCTTCACATTCATGTCAGCTCTTGTTATTACCTGTTTTTTTCTTTTTGATGTGGGCCATTCTAACTGGTATAAGATGGTATCTCGTTGTGGTTTTGATTTGCATTTCCCTGATTATAAGTGTTGAGCATTTTTTCATATGCCTACTGACCATTTGTATTTCCTCTACAGAGAAGTGTCTTTTTAGTTTTTCTTCCCATTTCTTGACTGGGCTTTTTGCTTTGTTTTTGCAAAGTTGTGTGAGTTCCTTGTGGATCTTTTTATCAGACCCTTATCACTTTAATGGAAGGCAAAATCTTTTACCATTCAGTGGGTTCTTTTTGTTTTGGATAACCTTATGTTTAGAATATGAATGGAAGACACTTATACAAGCAAAAAGTGACAAAAAGAAAACAGAAAATATCAGAAAGTTATAATTAAATCTGGTAAAATAGACTTTCTATTAAGAACAGTAAAAAGAGATAAAAGACATTATGTTGTGATTAAAAAGAGTTAAAAGGCATTATGTTTTGATTAAGGGTCTAATGAAACAAAAGAAAAAAGACATAAATCTACATACACAAATGATGAAGCATAAAGATACATAAAATAATTAATAGCAGAACTTAAGAGAGATATTGATAATTATATCATAACACTAGAGAACTTTAATACCCACTTACAACAATGGACATACCTAGACAAAGTAAAAATAAGAAGCAATAGTTCCATTGGTACTAGAACAAATAGGTCTAACAGACATCTGTAGAAAAAGTCACTCAAAAACAGCTGTAGAAACATTTTGTTCAAATATTTATGGAGCCTCTTCAAGAATTGATCATATCGTGAGACACAACTCAGTTTTTTAATAAAACCACGAAGATTGAAATTAGATATAGCAACTTCTCAGATCAGAATTCCATAAAAATAGGAATCAGCTATAAGGGAAAACTGAACACACGAATATTAAGCTATATACAGCTTTAACAGCAACTGGATAAAAGAGGAAATCAAAGCTGAGACTTAAAAATAGACTTGAGACAAATGAAAACAACAATAAAAGTAACCGCAATCTCTGCGATGCAGGAAAAGTAGGTTTAAGGGGGAAGGCAATTGCGATGTAGGCCCATATTAAAAAGAAAGAAAAATCCAAAATAAATAACTTCCTATGACACCTGAACTTGAAAAAAAATTGAAAAAAAAATGAATTAAGACCTAAAATCAGACGAGGAAATAATAAAAATAAGAGGAATAAATAAAATCGAAATAAAAAATATACAAAAACCAATGAAACCAAGAATTGCTTTTTTGAGAAGATAAACAAAATATATAAATCCCTAGCTAAACTAACAAAAATAGGTGGGACAGCATTGAGTAAACAGATTCACAAATGTAAGAGGTGAAAAACACTACAACTCGCACAGAAAAACAGCACATTATAAGAGTTACTATGAACAACTATAGGCCAATAAATTTGATGACCTTGAAAGAAATGAATGAATTTCTAGATCAATATAACTTTCTGAGACTTGCCCAGGAAGTAACAGGAAGAACAAACCAATCAAAAGCATAGAAATTGAAACACTAAAAAAAAAAATTCTGAGAAATTAAAACCCCAAATCAGATGGATTTACAAATAAATTTCATCAAATTTTTAAAAGAGAACAAATACCCAGCTTGCTCAAATTGTTTTTAAGGACTGTCCCCCTAACACAATTTATGTAACATTACCTTAATATCAACATCAGACAAACACAACACAAGAAAATTATACATCAATATTCTTGATGAATACAATGCAAAATATTTTCATTTTGCATTGATATCAAATTCATTAGTATATCACAAGGATTATTCACAATGGTCAAGTAGAATTCATCCCAGAGATGCAAAGATATATATTCAGTTAATGTAATATACCACACCAACAAAAGTAAACATAAAATCACATGTTAATATCAATAGATACAAAGAAAACATTTTGTAGGATTCAACTGCCATTTGTGATAAAAACTTGAAACAAGATGAGAACAGAAGGAACCTATCTCCATATACCAAAAGTCATTTATTACAAACCAACAACCAATATAACATTCAATGGTGAAAGCTCTCCCCACAATATCCAACCCAAGAAAAGAATGTTCATTGTCACCATTTTTTTCTTAATATTAGAAAGGAAATGAATGGACTCCAAAGAAGAAAAAAAAGTAAACATTTGTAAATTATATATTATATATATATAAGATTCTAAAGACTGCATTAAAAATTATTAGAAGCAATAAATGATAGAGCTACATGACAGTCTGAAAAATCAGCATGCAAATACATAGCATACTCACAAACAGTGAAGTAAAAAGAAATTAAGAAAGTAACACCATTTGTAATTGCTTCAAAAAGAATTAAATACCTCAGAATCAACATTTCAAAGGATGCTGAAGACTTATGCAATGAAAACTATGAGATGTTATTTAAAGACTTAGATAGTGATATAAGGAAATGGAAGGATATCCCATGCCCATGGATACAGTGAATAAATAGAATCAAAATGGCTGTCCTCCTGTACTCGGATGTTTATTGCAGCCCTGTTTACAATAGCCAGCATACAGAAACAATCCAAATGCCAAACTGACGAATAGCTGAAAAAGATGTGGTATATTTACACAATGGAATATTATTCATCAATCAAAGAAGACAAACATGTCATTCACAGCAACATGGATAGAACTAGAAGGAATCATGTTAGCATAAATATGTCAGAAAGAAGAGAAACAATGGATGGTCTCACTTACATCAGTGATATAGGGAAAACAAGCAAACAGACAAGAAAAATTTAAAACCGCCAACACAATGAAAGCATAGAGCAAGAGAGGGGGAGGAGGATAAACTTGGGGGGAGGGAAGGGCACAAGAGATTAAGATGGTTCATGGGTGATAAGGTGATTGGAGTACCTCGGAGTAGGCAATGATGTCATATATATGTATATATATATATGTGTGTGTGTGTGTGTGTGTGTGTATGTGTGTGTGTGTGAGTGTGGATGTGGGCAATCAATAAAAAAATTCAATTAAAAAAAAGCCCAGTAATAATTTTCAAAGAAGTTGAACAAAAATGAAATCTATATAGAATCACAAAAGACCTTGAATGAAAAAGCAAACTTAAGATAAAAGAAGAGAAATAGAAGAATCTTGTTTCCTGACTTCACTCTCTACTAAAAAGTAACATCACTAAAAACAAAACAAATACATGGACCAATGGAACAGAATCAGAACTCCAAAAATAAGTCTACACATACACTAGCACTTATTCCATGATAAAACCATAGAATGAAGAAAAGACAATCTATCTAATAAATAGTTCTGGGAAAGTTGGAAATCTGTGCTTAGAAAAAAAGAAAGAAAAGAAAACTGTATTAGATTACTTGCTAACACCATAAACAAAAATAAATTCTACTATGTGGATTAAAGTTTTAGATATAAACAATGAAGTGAGAAAATAAAAAAAACAAAAGTTAAAGTTTTAGACATAAGACCTTCAGCAACAAAATAGATAGAATAAAATTTAGGTCACACATTAAACCAGATCAACAATAAAGATATTTTAGATGACTCAAGAGAAGGGAATTAGAAACAAATATGAAAAATTGGTCTTACCTCAAGTTAAAAAAAATTTTGCACAGCAAAATAAAATACAAGATGATTAGACACTACATGTTGGATGAAAAATGCTTTTACAATATGTAACTGATAAGAAAGTAATATGCAAGATATATTTAAAACCATACGCCATTCAAAAAAAATCCCAATTAACAAGTGGGCAGTAGATATGAAGAGAGATTCACAAAAGAAGATATCAAAAAGAAATGAAATATGAAAAAGAATTCATCATCACTCCTCAGATACAGAGATTTAGACTACAGTATACTTTCTCACACCTGATAGAATGGCACCTATCAAGAAAATTCCCTATACCAAGTCTTGGCAAGAACATGAAGAAAAAGACACACTATTACACTGTTGGTAGGAATGTGAACTAGTGAAATCATTGTAGAAAATGGTCTAGATTTGCCTTAAAAATTAAAAATAGAAATATCATACAACTGAAGCCAGGACCCCAATATGGACAGTATTAAAATTTAAGCACTGGTGCCATTAGCCTTGTCTGAAAAAGATGGGGGTAAAAGAGGCCTAAACAGGAAGGGTACTTTTACTTTGCTACAAATCCCAGGTGGGGTTGAGAAAATGTATCACCTAGAGGGTGTGTAAAGGGAAATTGGCGCCTTTGGTTTTTAGGAGAAAAAAAAAGAGAGATGAAAAGGAAAGGAGTAGACACTAGAGAAGCACAGACTTTTAGAAGAGAGACTTTTAGGGAGAGGAGAGACATGAGAATGGCAGGTGGGTAAAGAGTAACCCAAGTGACCAGGCTGGGCAGAAGCCCCCTGGAAGAGTGAGCTGATGGTGGCAAGGAGCCATGCTGACTGGCAGAAGAGTAACAGGTATGGAGAGTGTGGCACCACAGCAAGGTGGATAGTGAGCTGATACCTGGAGATGGCCAGGGATTTGGAAAGCTAATTTGTGCATCAACAATTGTGGGAAAAGTTTGAAGAGCCTTGGAGAAGTGGAGCAGCTTGGAACACTGGAGAAGAAGCGAAAAGATGCTGGAGAAAGACTGGACTTGGCAGAGTGCCTACCTCTCAGGTTTGGAGGAACAAAGGGGCACCATCTTGTACATGTGTTGGAGACTTTCCGACTAAATGGTGACTGGGGTAAGATAATTGGCCACTTGTGGCATTAAGGACTTTTTATTTTCCCTGTTAACATTGCCTTGCAAATAAACCTTGTTGCTAAACTGCATTTGACTGGAAACTGCTATGCACAGATGGTACCAACCTGAGAGAGCCTGGGTGGCAGAAGCCACATTTTTATTTTTTATTTTTTTTTATATTTTATTTTAATTTCTTTTTGTTCTTTAAATCACAACCTTGGTAAATGGTTTTTGTGATACCGTCCCCTCCCTCTGGCATCCCCTCTGTTCACTCAAACCCCTCTCTTTGTTGTTTGCTAGTCTGTGTTAAGTCCATTAATACTTTCTTTTCTGTGGCAGTGACTACATGGGGTAAGGGGCAGTGTTCTTGGGACCAGCAAACCGTGCTTGGTAGGTTTTCAATGTTAACCTTGCATTGGGCAGTCTATATTTTTTTGTGGTGTGTTCATGTTTTCTTGTTGTAGGCTGTCTTCTCCAATCCCATCTCTGTGTTGTTTTGCTGCTTTACCTTATGGTTCTGGCATTTGGTTTGGGGGGGCCTCACCCCCAGCCAGTATCAGTGAAGAACTTTCTTTATGGATATAGGCATCTGTGAATGACCATTGTAGATCTTCCCCTCTGCCTCAGTTTGCAGCTTTGTTGTGGGATCGAGGCCTCCACTCTTTGGTCTTCCTCTCCTGTGGTGTGGTGATGGGTGCCTTGCTCTCCTAGATGGCATCTCAGAAGTAAGGTCTTGGTTCTTCCAGACCTGGTGAGCGTGTAGGTGTGCAATTGTGACATCATGTTTCCATAGTTGTTTGTCCAGTCTGACATGCACTGCTTCTCTCGATAGTCCATCTCCTGTGTCCAGCTCAGACTTGTAGGCTGGATATTTACCTGGTCTCTCACCCATTCTATGATGGGGTTTGTGTTACTTATGTTCTTTCTCCTCCTGAAGACTAGCTGGAGTGAGAGTAAAATGGAAGGGGGTTTCCTCCTCCCTCTACCCACCCCCCACCTGTGTGGTGGCAGGGCCTGGATGGTTGGGCAGGCACAGTCCCAAACTCCTTAGTGGTAAGGACTTGGCTGAACCATGCCTTGGCTCATTCGAGCTGCAAATGGTTACCCCATGCAACCATCCACCGGTCGGTGGGGCTAAAACCCTTCCTGTGGCCCCCTCCCAGGCTCTTTGGGCCCAGGGGGCCCAGGAGTTCTTCACTGCCTTGACTCCCTACTGAAAAAGGAGCTCCGACAGCCCAGAGAAGCCACATTTTAGATGTGGCTTGTTGGCTTTTGTCCCATTTTGACCCAACTTCTCAACCAGGCAATCCCACTCTTGGGCATCTAATCACAGAATATGAAACTGTCAACAACAAATAAAGGCAACCCGTGTTCTCTATGACGTGTACAACAGCTTAAAGACAATAGTTAGGACATGGAAGCAGCATAAATCTCCTTCAATTGAACGGATCAAAAAATGCGACACATATATGCCATGAACATTACGTAGCTACAAGAAGGGATGAAATGCAGTTTCATCATTGTCAATAAAGTACAGGGAAGCTGAAAATCAGCAAGACAAGCCAGAATGATGAAAGAAATATTGGATATTCATGTGAGACAATTCAGCAATACAAAAAACTTTCACTATCAGATATTAGCAAACACCCTGAAGGATCTCAGATTTAAAAGGAAAGGAGAAGGAAGGAGATAAAGGGACATAAGGGAGGGTGGGGTGTTACCATTCTGTTCAAATATGTCCTCCCAATCACAAATGGTTGTGGTTGATGTTCAGTGGTGACCTGGGGCACTGTAGTCCTTGTTTGAGGGGCCAGGCAGACATGGAGTGAAATGGGCAATGCTGTTGTGAAATAGTAAGGGGCCTGTCCTCAGTATCTAGAGAAAGTACGTCTGGGTATTTTGGGGGGGTCAAGGCCGGGGCCTGGGTCAGATGCAGGTGGGAGAGGAATTTCAACCTGAGGGAAAAGGAATGTGTGAGGGGCCAAAATAGAAAGATCATCATTCTCCAAGAACTTTGAGGATTTCAAGACAGAAGTTAGTCAAAGTGCACAGGTGAAAGATAGAAGAACTAAAAGACAGGACTATATGTCAAGTTAAATGATTGGCATGTAGCCCAGAAGGAACACCAAGAAAAAGCAATATGTGTGTGTCACCTATATATGAAATATTGTGTGGTGTGCATAAGATGTGTTGATACTACTTACAACCCAGGGTTGCTATACGATTAAATAAAGTAAAGTATATGAATAGAAATGTTAGGGACACATTTTGCATCCAGGCAAGAATACTTCTGATTGTTTTTGAACTTTGACCTAAGGACTTTGAGACACAAGAGAATAATTTGATTACTTGTGTTTTAAAAAAGATTATCAGAGACTTTATGGGGAAGATGGAAAAAGGTGTCAATAGTTTCCCTCTGGACAATTAAGAAGAAGAGGAAGAGAATGAGGAAGAGGAACTAAACAGTTATTTTCCGTGCATATCTATTAGTTCATATCAAATGTGTTGACTGGTTAATATAATCACAACAATGTTATAAAGTAGATTTTTTAATAATAAGCTTTTTAAAGAGCAGTTTGGGGTTCACAGCAAAAGGGAGGGAAAGCACTGAGTTCCCACAGACCCTCGCTTGCATCTCCCTGTCAACATCCATCACCAGGGTTTATATATTTGTTACCATCACAGGCCTACACGGACACATCACTATGAGAGCCCACAAAGTGTGAGGAGTCACACAGAGTAGTGCACATTCTGTGGGCTTTCACAGGCTAATAATGCCATGTCCACCATGACAGTATCACATGTCAGGCAGGAATGGTTTCCCTGCCTAAAATCTTTTCCATCCCACTTATTCATAACTCTCCTGCTCCTAATTCCAGGAGTTTTCTGGCAACCATTGTTTGTTTCATTTTAATGTTTCATTGAAGTAACATTGATATATACTACATGGGTTTTGGGTGTGACCTCTGTACGTACTATACTATGTTCCTCTCTAGCTTCTACCCTTCAGGTAGGTACTATTTTCACTCCCATTCTAGAACTGATCACTTTTCCCTTGTGAGGAAAATGGAACAATCCATACAGCAGAGGTTTTGATTGCACAGCCTGGCCTGCAGCCAGACCCCAGCTCAATACTGGGAGCTAGTCTGTGTTTTGGTAGCTCTCAGCTCATACAGCAGCTTCCTATTCACTTTTTGCTGAACACACATTGAGTGAGCATCTGCACCTGGCCAGGCACAGGGGTAGAGGCAGCTCCTGCTCTTACAGAACCTCCAAGGACATCATTATCGTCACGTGCAAAGCACCAGCTACCTGCTGGGCACTATTTCAAGATCTCCTCAGCTAAAGACTGAATACTTCCAACAAACCTAGGCCAAAGAGAATGTTATCAGGTTCATTTTACAGAGAGGAATCTGAGGCATAGTCCAGACAAAGTCATATGGTAAATAACAAAGCTGGAGTTTGAACCCAGGGGGTGCACCATTGACTGTACCCATATCAAATGCTACAGCAGATCCTGGTCAAGGGCAGCACTGCCAGTGTTGATTCAGCTATTCATCCACCACAGAAGCTTGGGCCAGAAGCACAGCAACTTTATCATGCCTGCTGTTCAGTTTGGCAGCAGCAGTCTACCTAGTATGGCTTCTCCTTCATGAAGTAAATAGCTCTGTGCTCTACCTTCTGAGACAAACATCTTATCTGTCCCCAGACCAGAACCATGAGTGGCAATGCTAAAAGAGGCTAAACAAACGATCACGTTGGTAAATTAGTAGTGATGATTAAGATAAAGAGCAGGAAGGGAAAAGAGCAGGATGGTGGGAGAGAGTGCAGCCAGACACCCCATCCTGCCTGGAGCAGGGGACATCCCAGTGACTTATGGAGACTTCCATCTGTCAAAACACCGGGAATGGAGCTGTGACAAAGAACAGCCTTGGAGGCAGAAGGGAGAACACATGAGTGGGAAAGAAGCTGGCGTGTTTGGGAACCAAAGACAAAATATGTGAGTATTAAAAGACTTCTGGAAAGCATCCAGGTAGATTCTTCCATAAAGAACTTCTGCCAGATGAGAAGGAAAATGCTTCAGGGGATGCCTGAGGTTTTGTTGTACAAACCTTCTGGGCTCCCATAAGGTTGCTGTCTGCTCCAAAGGTCCCCATTAGGTGTGTGCTGGGTTTTTGATGAGCCTGGCTATAGCTAGCCTACAGGCAAATTGGACAGCCAAACCCAAGGCCTGCTACCACTTTGCTTCAGTGATGCTGTGTGCTCATGGCAGCTTCTTTCCCATTATTGGCCTTCACGTGTGTTATCCCTTCTGCCTTCAAGGAGGTAAAGCTTTTTTACTGGACTCTCAGTGCTGTTGACAAATGAATGTAGTCAACTTTCTGGCCGTAATTTGCCAAAGCCTCTTACTTTGGCAGTTGCTTTAAAGAATGGTGTTCTAGGAGCTATAAGGGGCACTATACACTGGTGTAGTAGATCATAAAAATGATGAACCATACTAATTGTTCACTCACTGGCCTAGATATGCCCGGTCCTGACTTCCAGGCATCTGCAAGCTGTCTTTGAAATCACATAAATGGAAATGTCTCGGTGACTGGTAAGTAGTTTTGTCCCTTTTGACCTTTGTCCCCATCTGTAAAATGGGACTAAAATCCTTGGTGAGGCTTAAGCTAATTGAAAAGAATGCCTTTGGTTCAGTCTCCTGATCTATTATGAATCTGTATCTTGCTCCAGAAGAAAGAGATACTTGGAGCCCATCTGTTTGCAGTGTTTAAGTCAGGGATTCCTATTTCTATGCAAAGTTGTGTTGAAGAGGGATCATTTCCCAAGGATCAGATGTTCCTAATATGTTATTACTCCCACCCCACCATACTAAGGACTACTGTGCTTTGTGCATGGTCTGGGTTCCCTTATTTGGTTGGTTAAGAAGCAAAGAACACCAAGGCTTCCTGACTGGCTGGAAAGAGACTTGGGATGTGTCATTCATTCCAGGTACAGTTATTGTACAGTGTGCTATTTTGACCTCAGGACAAAAACCCCACTGTCCCTCAGTTTCCTTTTCTGTGAAACAAGGGAAATAAAACAGAGCATACACAAAGAGATAAGCAGTCTGCGGTTCATGCTTCAGTAACTACTCTTCTTCAACCCCCATCTCTCTGTTAGAATTGGAATCTGGGAAGAGGTATAATAGGAATAAGTCATGTTGACTACTTATCTGGCCCCAGTATGGTTTTAAGTTTCTTTGTATTTTTTTTCATAGAAGCTTCTAACAGTTCTTTGGAGGTTCCCATTATTCCTGATCTCTCTATCTCTAGCAATTCAGTACATGCAGATTTTCTTACTGCTCAGAATTGTGTCATTTCTCATTCCCATTCAGTGGTGCACCCCATGATGCCTTCGAATGAACCAACCTCACCCTTCTTGTTCATCCTCAAAAGCAGTGTCTGGGGGAATCCTACACCTTTGGTTCACTCAACGTGAGGTACAGGCCTTATTCCACTTCACCCAGACACTTCGGTCTGCTCTCACCCACTAGATCACTCAGGCATAAGCCAGACTCTAGTTAATTTCCAAAATTTTACACTTAGTGAACAGAATGAGGGGCGATCTGAGACCTCCAAATGTGCCTGCTCTAAATGGGTTCTGTCATCTACTGTGTAAGCCAAACATACTCTTAGTGTATAAGATCCTCAATAGAAAAAGAACTTTAATAGATTTTGTTTGCAATAGAAAGAAAGGAAGAAAAGAAAGAATGTAGTTTCCACAGGAAGCACCCAAAATTGCCCATCCCCTCATGGGTAAATGCCCACTGAGCCCTGAAAGCTGGCCACAAATCTAAAGCACCTTGTAATGGGGACCCAGGAGAAAGGGGAGAAGGGGCCGGTGTGGAAAGAAAAAGGTAAAATCAAAGTACAAATCAAGATAGAGGCTGCCATTGTCAGACTCCCCATGGGTCTCTCACCCTGTCCTTTTCAGTTGTCTCCTTCTATGACCCCTTGTAGCTTCTCCTGGCTTCTCAGCACCACCCTTCTTTTGGGAGGAATAGGGAAACTGGAGACCCCCTCCCCTTCTTTGCAGATCACCTCGGATTGGACTGAGGGTTGATAAAGGCAGAGTTGGGTTTTGGCCTCTGCCCTGGCCAGTCAGGTAGTGTCTTGGAATTTCCAGCTCTTGTCTTGAAACCTTGGCTGAATGTGAGGTGAGAATCTGTGCATTTTCAGAGAAAGTTACATATAATGTCATGGGAAAAAAAAAACAACTTCTGAAATGAGGGGGACAAAGAGTGGAAGCAGGGGTGACTTTCTAGGAAAAGTGATATTGGGAATGGATTTTAAAGGATAAATATAAACTTAAAGGAAAAATGAGAGAAAAGCCTTTTCTGTGGCAGAAACCTCTTGTGCAAAGGAAAAGAGACATGGGGAGAACCTCATATATTTGGGCAGAATATAGTGAGGTGAGGTGAGGTGAGGTGACACAGAGGTCAGCTAACAATTAACAATTCGATGCTGGGTCCCCCCACTTTCTAGTTGAATGACCTTAGTAAATAACTCAATGTAGACTCTTCCCCTGGGCTGCCTATTTTTGAAGTCAATGGTTGTCCCAGCTTTAAGCTATAAGATCCCCCCCAAGAGTGAACTAGAAATGCAGATCCTCAGGCCTTACTGGCAGAAGCTCTGACTCAGTAGGTCTTGTGTGTATTCCAGTTTTTTGATGCAGGAGATTTGTGGACCCCACTTTGTAGACTTCATGTGTCCTATCCTCAAGACAGAGCTCGCATACAGCTGGTGCTCAGTAAGGGTTGTGAGCAATGACTAAAAGAATCAAATAATCAATTTCAATACAGTTTAGTTCTCAAGAATGCTCCCAGAAGTACCGTGTGCTGCCTAAAATATCTTCACATTTCGCACCACAGAAGGGGGCCGCCTCACTGGGGCTTCAGCATAGAGGCGAAGGGCTTAGATGCAGCCGCCCAATGAGGAACATTAGTCAGATCTGGTGCCAGTGGCGAAGACAGGAAGCCTCCCCAAGGACAAATCCTCTGGTTATTTTAAGCCTCTCTATGTTGTCACTGTGCAGATGAAAGGGAACTGGGAAAAACCAAAACTACTTTTCAAAAGCCTATATGGTATGAGGATCGGATCAAGCAGGGGGAAGGAAACAGAGCTTTGGGGCCAAACAGCCCTGAAATTTAGTCCTGGCAGGTCACTTCAGCTCTCTCTAAACCTCAGTCTCCTCAACTATAAAATGGAAATGCTGGAATTGCTATGTGAATTCCGTGGAGGACAGGGCTATGGTCATTTAGGAACAGGCAGCCCATAGGCAGAGAGATGGAGCCTTGTACAAATCCATTCCTGATGTGGAAATAAATACCCATCACCCAAATGAGAACAAACAGAGCTGTTTATTCTGAGCTTGCTATATCAAGGGAGTCAGCCACCATCACTGGAATTGGGTTGAAACTCCAAGGCAGGGAGAGGACTGGGGCAAACTTGTAGTGGCAAAAAGGGAAGATTACAGGCCTTTTCTGATTAGAGGCAGCGAAGAGGGGGAACTACAGATGGGTTAACTAAAAAAAGGGGGGGCTATGTCATTGATTTGGGGTACATATTTGGCTTTATTTGATTATTCCTGAGTTGGAAGAGAGGTTGAAAATAGGGGAGCTGGTCAGAGTTGACTAAGTGCTGACTTTCTGGCAAGTTGGCTGCCAGACTGTGGGTCAAAGTTCTGTCATCATTTACAATCTGGTTTTTGTCTGTTTGTATTTCAGATTCACACTGATTATTTATGCTGCATTGATTACCGAGGCGATAAAATATTATACTGAAGGACACCACTGTGAGTGGGCAGATTGGGCATTCTGGCCCCCTGGATCTGCCCACATGGTGCCCGGTCTTAGGCTGAGTGAGCTACCTCAGAGCCTGGGAGATCTATCCCATGTTCATGTGTTACTTAGTCCTTCGTGTCTGTGTGTACTGCTTCACGGTAGCTTCTGTTTGTTCAAATTTCATATTTATTGATATCCCAAGTGTCCTTCTGGTAGTTCTGAGATCCCATTTTAGTCCCAGAGCCTGACCTCATCCAAGAGCAGGCTCTCTCCTTCTTGCATAACTTACTTCAGACTAGGGGTGCTTAGGTTCTCATTGACAAGCAAAGACTGACATTGTGGTCACAGCCAATGGAAGCCCTTCAGGTGCCTGCATGCCCAGGGAGGCTCTCTGCACCTCAGCTTGCAATAAGTTAGCACCGCGGGAAACAAACTTCATGCCATTATCACTTTTACAAAGCTTTATATCACCTTCCTCCAGGAAATCTAATGCCTCAGCTAACCCTCAGGCAGGCTTCTTCCAACATGGATTGCCTGGGTGTATGGAAGTAAGGTCAGCTGAGGTGCCATTGCCCATGGAGAAGTTATCATCAAAATATTTTAAGACTGTAGATTACCTAGATTTAGGAACATCTCTAGAAAGAGAGAACCAATTTTATTTATCTGCTATTCATTTACAAAAAAAAAAGAAAATGAAAGTAAGTTTGGGAGTACAACTTCACATTCCAACATGTGTACATGTTTAGTTGCTTTCCACCAAAGCTCTACATCAGTGCATTACCATTTTACCCACCCTATTAACCCCCAGACCCCTTTGCCACTGGTAAGCACCTGGTTTTCTAAGAGTTAACTTCAGTTGTATTTTGCCAGTCTGTTTTCTTTGGTTCTTTATAATCCACAGGTAAGACAAATCATTCAGTAATTATCTTTCACATTCTGACTTACTGTACTTCATGTAACTACCTCAAGGCCCATTCATATTGTCCCCAGAGTCACTAATCTATCTTTCTTAGTAGTTAAGTAGTATTCCATTGAGTATCTACTCCACAATTTCTTTTAGTTATCTGTGTATAGATGTTTAGGTGGATTCCATGTAGTGGTTATCATAATACTGCTGGACTAAAGCTTCCACTAAAGACTGGAAGCAACATATGCTAGTGAGGATGTGTAGAAAAAAGAATAATGTTCACTCATTTTTGGTAGGAATGTAAAGTCATAGAGTCCCTGTAGAAAATGGCTAGGAAATTTCTTTAAAAAATAAAAAACCGGAAGCAAATGATTCTACAATATCATCATTATAGGCATTCAACCAAAAAAAAAATTAAACATTGATATTAACACTGCTAGTGACTGCCCAACTTATGTCTTCTTCATCACTATGCCTGTATCTCTCTGCCTCTGTTTCCTTCTGTCCTCCAGTTACTTGCTTCCTCTCTCTCAAGGCCAGGACCCAACCTGATCCTTAGGGATCGTGTTTCCCAAGCTCTTTTCCAGATGTTGGGGGCTGAGGTGAGCAGGGAACCATCCTGGCATTTCTCACCAGTTTCACCCACATTTTGTCCTGTTGAGCATACATTTTAAGGCTCAGTTCATGGCTTCATGAAACTCCTTAGTCACTAGGGCAATCAACCCTTTCTTCCTCAGAGTCCCCACTAGCATATCCATAATAACTGCACAGCTAGTGGCAGTCTTTCATATACTTGACTGATTTTGGTGCCTCTATCTCAAAGACAGGGATCATATCTTATGTCTAGCCCAAGGCAAATACTGGTTGGCTGATTGGCTGGCTCAAGAAATAAATTATCTGTCAATTCTACATTTTAAGAATATATTTTAGTCCTCATTAAAGGTCTCTAAGGGATATATCATTATTCACCAGGAAGATAAAATGACTTATCTCTGTATACCACAGCCCATTAGAGAGGAGGTAGAGGTTTAAACCCAAATTTTACAACTCCAAACCTCTTAACCAAACCATCAATACGCATCTTATTCACTGGTGAGATGTTGTCATAGACTCTCTGTTTTCTAATATGTGAGAGGCTTATTTTGAATAACATTCTTTGCCTTTGAAGGGATTGTGGGTGAAATAATTAGTACTTATCCATTTTCTGGAAGTGGCAGGCTATAAAATGTAGTGATCTAACTCTGTCTTCATTTTTAGATCTTTTATAGAATATGAAATTGATTCTGCAATCATAGTAGAAAGACTTTTCTTTGTCTGCTTATTTAATAGTTTTTTTTAGTCCTTGATTTTGAAATCAAGAGTCAAACTCTTCTGCATTTCCTGAATGTAAGTAAATGCAGACAGAGATTTTTTGACAATCTGCCACCGTACAAACTCATCTCTCTTTGTGTAGTCGAGGTAAGGGTAGACTAGGCCTGCACCTCATGTGATTATTTGACCAAAGTGACAAAGTTATTTGACCTGGCCTGACCAAGGCAATCCTACATCCTCCTGGTTTAAGCAGAGGGTAAGAATAGAGAGCCAAGACATAGCAATGGGATCCAGCTTGGGATTTTGCTGGAGTCTTCAAAAGGGGCTGCTCTACTGCCATTACTAAGCATAGAACTGCTAGCAGCTACCGTGGTCTAAGACATCCTAGAAAGTAGATTCAAGTGATGGTGATCTCTGATAACAAGAGGATTGGCAAGATATAATATTCCTGAAAGATTCTTTATTTCTTGCCTTCTTTTAACAAGCATCTGCTAGTGCCTGT
>PVHY01016242.1:0-34193 GCA_004024945.1 Uropsilus gracilis | reverse complement strand
GTTCTTATTTTTCCTTCGTAGAAGAAGGATAGCTTTGCAGGGTAGAGTATTCTTGGCTGGCACATTTTTTCTTGGAGTTTTTTGTAGATGTGACTCCATTCTCTCCTTGCCTGGAGTGTCTCTTCAGAAAAATCTGAGGTCAGTCTAATGGATTTTCCTTTGTAGGTTGTCTGTTTCTTTTCTCTAGCCATTCTCATTAGTTTTTCCTTATCTTGGGTTCTAGAAAGTTTTACGATGATGTGTCTTGCTTGGCTTTTCTTTCATTAAAGTAGTTTGGTGTCCTTTTGGCTTCCTGTATGTCTATATTTATTTCCTTCTTCAGACTTGGGAAGTTCTCCTCTATTATTGTTTTGAACAGTCTTTCAGTTCCCATAACTCTCTCCTCTCCTTCTGGGATTCCTATTACTCTTATGTTTCTTTTCCTTAAGGAATCTGACATATCTCTGAGCTTGTCTTCAGTCCTCCTACTTTGTTTCTCTCTCTCTTTTTCTTTCTTTGTATTCTCTATTTCTGTATCCTCAAGTGTGCTGATTTGTTCCTCTATTACATCTATTCTACTGCCATGGCTTTTCTGTGCATTTTTGAGCTCATCTATTGCAACCTTTAAATCTTGAATCTCTTTCAATTTCAATTTTAGGGATTCATTTTCATTCTTTAGTTCGTTGATTAGGGTATGCATATTGATGCTTTCTTTTTTACATGTTTCTACTTCCTCCCTTAGTGCATTAATTGTTTCTATCATACTGTTGTCCTTTTTTTCTAATTCTTTAGTTGCTGGAGTGCATTTAACATGTTAACAGAGGAATCTTTTTCTGAGCTGCAAATAATTTCTTTGGTGTTTTCTGGAGATTGTCCTTTCTTTGTTGGCGATGGATTACTTCCTGTAGGGCTTGCTTGCATGTTTAAAGTTTTTCTCCTTACTGTGTTTTGCTTTCGAACCTGTTCTACATATTGAGAAACCATGGATCTTGTGTTGGTTGGCATATTGATGGGAGTGTATTCCAGGTTGAAAGTAGATCTGTACTTTAGTTTAGTTTAATTTGTGACCAGTGACCTCCGAGCAGTAGCTAACCTGGCGTGTGCAAGTTGGGCGGGTTTCCGGATGAACCTGGAGGCGGGGCTTGGCTCCCAGGGATGACGGAGGGGGCGGCGCGGTGAGGGGGATCCTCCCAAGGGCCTGGAGCTGGCGAGGTGAACTCCGAGCAGTAGCTACCCTCTGTCCATGTTTTAAATTGACTTCCTAGCCAGGCGTGGTGGCGCACACCTGTTGTCCAAGTGCTGGAAGGCAAGAGGCTTGGGATCACTTGACTTCATGGGTTCTAGACTACCCAGGGCAAAGAGCAAGACCTAATCTCGAAAAAGCAGCTGGGCACCTTGGTGGGCACCTGTAATCCCAGCTACCTGGGAGGCTGAGGCTGGGGATCGCTTTAATCCGCAGTACCCTGTGCAACATAACGAGACCTAGTCCCCCCCTAAACTGACTTCCTTAAAGTAGCTCTGACATTGGATGTACAGTATCTTCCTTCCTAGATAAAGCAATTGAAGCAGGAAGAAGCTAAGTGACTTTCCCAATTATTGTTATTGTTTCTATTATTATTATTATTATCATTTTAAATAACAATTCACTGGAAGTAGCCTGTTCATAGTATTAGATTTGATACTTGTGCTACACTCACAGCATAGATGCTGTGTAGATGTCAGAACATAGTGTGAATTTGGTCATGTCTTACTGTGTAAAGATCATCATGGTGTGGTAAGTAAGGCTGAGATAGAGTGTGTTTGCATGCTGTATTGTCTGTGGAGTTGGTTGGGGGGAAGATGATACAATTTCTACAAAATCCAAGAGACCAGTGGAAGTGATTATCAGTTTAGACTGGTAGACAAGAGACTCAGGTAGGACGAGAATTTGTTGAATCATGTGAATGTATCCTGTATTCATAACTACCTAAATAAATGGAAAATAATAATAAATATCAATAGCATTTAATATTATGTGCAAAACAGAAATGAGCTACATCACTTTCTGGTTAACACAGTGACAAAGTGGCCCTCCCCATAGTCTTTGGTCAGACACTTTATAATTATGACAGAGTCCCTCCAACCCTTGTGTGATGGATGTTCTAACATTATTGCCCTGGAGGGAAACTGAGGCTCCTGGGAAGCAGCTGCTGAATGAAGATTCGAACTCACACGAGACTGGCTAATTCTAAAACCCATTGCTCTTCGCTTTCTGTCTCTGTGAACCCATTGACTCTATTAGAAAAGGAACTTGGATAAATTAAGTTCAATGAATTTGATCAAAATGCGTTTTGCCAGGTTCATCTGAGGACTCAGTGGTGATTTAGTTATGCTTTAAAATGTAAATCTAAATGTAAGTCTTAGAATATGACATTCTCTTCATAGTGTTTTTCTTTCTTTCTAAAATGAATGCTTCTTTATCTTATTTCATTCTTTGTTCCTTTGAAGCCTTATTTTTAAGAATAAGACTGGCAATTTCTGTTGTCAAGCTGTTCTGCCCTAGATTGTTTTGGCAACGCTCAGAATCTTGACAAAACTGATATTCTGACCTGGAGGGCATAGGTGAACTTCCATCCCTTCCCAGGGACGAAATTTGGCAAAATTTTGTGTGCATTGTTTTGCATGGAAGCATTTTCCTTGGGGGAGGGGTAGCTTTCATTCAAGCTATTGATGCTCTTTGGGGTCACCTGAGTCTGTCAACCATGGTTGTAACGTTTCTGGTTATTTCTAAAGAGTGCAGTGATTCTTATCTGTCTGCAGACAGGTTTTCTGTAGCCATTACCTCTTAAAAAATTGAATTGCCAGTGCCAGCAATGGGGAGATTTCACATAAAAATTTTGATTTGGTGCTGAGATAGCAAACTTTGGAGGCCTGACTGCACTGAGCTTGCATTTCTTTATTTTTTAATTAGTCCATTAATTAATTAATTACTATATTCTTACAGTGTTGTGTCCCCTGAATTCCCACCACCACATCACCCATGAACTGCCATCCTATTCACTTGCTGAGCTTACATTTTTATGTGGCACATCTTTGGGGCTAAGTGTGGGATGCCCTTTCAAATGATGTGCATCATTTTTTGCAGATGATGAAAGTGAAGGAGACTCCGAAAGGTTCATTGAGTCAGCCCCTGTTGCACATAGAAGTGGGTGAAGACACATGATTCTTGAACTTGGATCATCTGGCTTTAGTTTGCTGTTTTGTTCCCTGAACCGCAGTTGTCTCCCATTATTGCTGTAGGTGATGGCCAGCCTTACTTGCAATAGGAAACAATTATATCCATTTCATGGAGGCGTCCAAACCTGGGTACAGCCCTGCGACTGGAGGGTGACCTAACCCTATGGCAGAGCTGGTTTCTGGACCAGGTTGTTTGAACCCTGACACTATATATACCCTACTAGTTCTCCTCAGTAACTAGAACTCTGTATGAATTCTGAGATCCTTTGCAGCTGAGAGTTAATGAATCTAACATATTGAGTCTGAACAGAAGCAGGAAAGGTGGAGGGGACCACCATTGTTGATATTGTTTCAGAATTGCTAGGAAGTTCCTGGGGTCATCCAGATAACAACCTGTAGGAGACTAATTCCCTGCAAGTTACTTAGTGGTCTGGGAGTTGTAGAGTATGACTAAAAACTAGGAAAGATGTTCAGAGAGCTAACAAACTGCTTTCCAGGGCTCTAGGAGCTTTGATGGGGAACCTGGCTTTATAGAGCTGTAAGGACTTAAGCACCTTTATCAAGACTGCGCCTTAATAACCTCATGTTAATATTTTAACTACATTCTTACTTTTAGGGTTAAAGGGATTTGTATGGTATCATGCCTGTTGGACATGGCTGCTGAATGGAGGTTTCTTATAAGCCATTGGACAATGGTATTTGGAGCATATTAATTAGTGCTATATATATTGAGAACTAAATTTGTAGGGCAAAGGCTCTCTGCCACTAATAAAGAAATACAGGGTGGTCCTTTGTCCAGGAAAGAATTAGTAGTCTATATCTTCACTTACATGTAATTGTAATGGAGAAGAGAAGGTTGCTGTATTGTCAGAAGACAATAGACTTAGCAATGAAGGATGAAGATCTAGTCAGAGCCAGCCTGCTGGCTATGTATCTGACTCATCACTTCCCAGTTTGCATCTATTTACATCATTACTTTATTTGATCTCTGGTGTCCTCAGTTTTCTCCTCTGTAAAACAGAGAGAATTAAAAAAAGTTGTGGGGTAATTTGGTGAGTTGAATGTGAAAATTAGGACAGAACCAGGTACCCGCTAAATAGTGCATGGGGATTAGTGGCTGCTGCTTCTGTTTTGAGCATTGCTGAGATGCCTGTTTCTGGATTGTTCTCTTGCAGCAGATGGAGCTTGGGGTCCAGAGCTAAGAAACTGGCAAGAACCCAGGCACAGATGCAATAAACAAGCACCCTTTGTGGGACTCTCTTTCCCAAGCCTTCACTTTATATGAAGCTTAGAGTAAAATCCCCAATAATCTGTGACTGCAAACAAGCCAGGAATACCTTTCCATCATGAGAAACCTTGATGGTGTGAGGTTGGGACAACCACTTACCCACAAACTCTAGCCATCAAATGACAGAGTACCTTGAGGATCATCTTGAGATTTGACCCTGAGTTCTGAGCCAACCGCTCTCCAGCTCTCCAATCTCTTGCAAATCACTTGCATTTTAGGTCTTTGTTTCCTGACTCCATCCAAAAGTGAAACAACGATCGACTCTCAGGCTCAGTGTGGGGAATAAACAGATAATTTCTAGTACATGCCCTTTGGTGATCAGTAAATGGCTGTAGCTCTTAGTTTTACTGTGAATGATAAAGTTGGCTCTTAGATCTTGTAAATCAAAATACCTTACCCTAACCTAGGCACAATTTCTGCTTAAAATGATGAGCATTTCTGAAGACCAACAGATAATGCAGGTTGCATATTACTTAGAAAATATGGATAAACCAATTGCATCCAGGCAGCAGAATGACTTGATTGAGATTAAATCAAAAGGAATTTCCTGGGTTTGTGATATAAGGGAAGTTCACAGTGATGCTGCTGGTTTGGGTACCTCGGAACCAAAACTCCAGATTCAAGGACCCGGCACCATGACAAGTGGTTAAAAAAGTGCTGGAAGACTGAGCAGTAAACTGAATCTAGCTGGGTGTGTACACATCTTGCCCCATGTCCCCTTTTAATGCCCAAAGGATTTGGAGGATCAGTACTTCTTTTTCCCAAGACAAAACCAGTTTTTTTGTTTTGTTTGTTTGTTTGTTTTTTGAGACTAGGTCTTGCTATTTTTGCCCGTGGAACCGCAGGCTTCTGTTGCCTGGGGTACCAGAGACTCAAGCAATCCCCAGCCTCAGCTTCCTAGGTAGCTGGGATTACAGGTTTGCACTACCATGACCAGCTATTTTTTGGGACTAGGTCTCGCTATGTTTTCCTGAGCGGAACTCGAACCACGATCCCTAGCCCTAGCCACTTCATAGGCTGAAGCTTACAGGCACGAACCACCATGCCCGGCTCCAAAAACAAAAACAGTTTCTTCCCATCTTTTTTCTCTTGCCTGCATTTGCCAATTCATCAATATTTGTTTAACTTCTACTGTGTATGGTGCCCTGGTGGTGCAACCAGTAAAACACACACACATATTTACATACATATGCACACACATGCACATGTGTCCACATAAACTCTGTCCTTTGTTGTGTTTGTACTGTAGGTGAAGGTTGTTGTGAATTTCTTCACATTTTTTTTCTGCCTCTGCTATTGGAAATGTGGTGTGTTCTACTTTTGTTATTTGAGGGACATCTAACTTTACTTTAAATTTAATAAAACCTCTTCAAGCTGTTCATTCAAGGGTTCTCACAATTTGAATACTGCCAAGTTCTAGGGGATAGAATGTGGTATCATCTCACTTCTGCAAAAGGATAGATAAATACACAAAATATGAAAATACTGCTGGTTTACAGTAAATAAATAGGAAAGAGAAGTCTACTACTAAAGAGGTTAATTAGTTATAGATCAAATGAGTTCTATTTTTCTGTGGGGTTTTTCCTTCTTCTGCTTTATAGTGAGCAATGTTTAAACTGAAATAAAATTGGAATGAATACATATTTTGACCAGAATGTGGATGTCTGATGATGGAACCAAGTAAATTGCTAGCAACGAAAATTTTAAAAGTACATTTTTTTTTAGCTTATAGATACAATTAACAGCCTCTTTTAACTTTTGATGAATCTAGATAACTTTCAAGGTAACTGATTTTGTTTGTTTCCCCTTTCTTTTTTCCTATCATGTAAGGATCTGAACTTAGGAGTCCAGATTTCCATAAACATTGCACAGAAAAGTAGTTCTGTTGCAGTTTAGAACTTTATAAGAGATGCAAAGAAGTTTTTAACTAAAGTCTTTTCTGTGTAATGATGACAGAAAGCAGCACATTAAGAAATGATTTCTTTTGAAATGGAATTAGTGCTAAGCAAATACGATTTTGAAAGCACTTTCCTTGGATATAATTCCATTGTTAGATTTTGGCATGTTACCAGCCTGACAGGACCACCCAGGAACATGCCTTTATGGTAGACATTTTATGAATGAAATGCAGCTTTAACATTAAATTTAAAAAATTCAGGGTTCTGAAGAATGATTCATCCTTCCTTACTCCTTTCTCTAGAATATGCTGAACTTCCAGTTTTGATTGTGTTAGGTGAGGGATTTGGTTCTTTGTGTATATAGAATCTCAACCTCTCTTTCCCACTCTCTCCTCCCTTCAACTTCTCTTTCCCACTCTATCCTCTCTTCCTTTCTCTTCCTCTCCTCCCTTCCTCCCTCGCGTGATAATAATAATCTAACTTCAACATCCATGACGTGCTCACTTGCCCAGTCTTCTATTTCTTGTTTCGCTGGCTAAGGAATTGTGAGAAGGCTTTGGGAAACGGCACTTGGCCTCTGCTTAGCTTTATTCAGATTGGCCGATTTCCAAGGACCTAGACGATCAATGATGCATGTAGTGCTAAAGGGCAGCTGTGGGGTCAGGGCATATTTATTGCTTGCTGGGGCATGCTATTGACCAGTAGAAGTTAAACAGCGCCTGGCTCCACTGGCTAGAACATAGCCTGTGAACCAGGAAGATTAGATATCACTTCAAGTCACTTCTCTTTACACAGACAGGTGTGCAAATGTTACAAAGACTTGTGGCTCCAGGCGACCTATGTGTCTGTCAGAATTTTGCTCAGGGTGGAAAGTTGTGGAGACATGGCTGTGATGTGCTGTGTTTCTTTATTTTTGGACTCAGTCTTACTTAAGGCGGATAGCAACAGCTCCTCTCCTGTAGGAACATGTAGGTTCATTGTAAGGTCTTATCTGGCTGAGATATACCAGTTCATACTTCTAGTGCGCATGGATTGATTGGTCATCTGTCTGTCCATCCATCCATCCTTCTACCTATCTCTGCGTACAAACCTTTACAATTTTATTTCCTTTGAAATGATAGTTTAACAAGGAAGATATTTTGATAAATTTTGATAAAATACAAACACATTACATGTGCTTAGATGAATTAGGAATCCCAGAGGTACATTATTCAGAGGGAGGGAAAAAAAATTAAACCAGATACATATATGTATTTTTTTTTTAAAGCAACATGTAGTGAACATTTCCTTTTAGCTTTGTATTTTATTTTGAACCTCCACTCTGAGGTTTATTTTCTAGCTGTAAAAATTTTTCAAAAGATGATTTTGAAGACTTTACAGAAGAATATTTTCTCTCTTTAGGTGTAAAAAGGATTAATTTTTGTGAACTATTGAATGAGAAGGAAAGGCTGGAAGAAAGAAAACAATATAAATTCTATCAGGTCAAACATTAAACACTAGAGTTGCCCCATCCCCACTGTGAAATATTCCTTTCATTTTGATTCTTGAATTGAAGTAGCATTAGAATTAAGTATGTGTGAGCCTCACAAAATTCCAGATTCCTGCATTTTTCTACCCACTTTACTTTCAGTGGGATTTTATATCATATTAGGGATCTGTTTAGTGGCATCATGGGGCGACTGATCAGAAGATCATCTACTTCTAAAACATCTAAAACTAAAATACAGCTATATTTTGGAATCCATTATTTCATCACATTTAATGACTACAAAAATGAGAGTATTTTTTAAAATGAAGAGCTGTGGAGGGGTGTAAGGATCTTTGTGACCATCTGTGCTTTTTGCAACTCTAGTCTCTATCTGATTGAGGTCTAGAATTTTCACTGTAGAGTATAGCATATCAATTTAACAGAATCAATCTCCTTTACAATTTGAGTCAAATATTGACTTGGCTGTTAGTTGGGCATTATTTGATTAAATCCTCATTGTTTCAGATAATTTTGTGTAGAATCTGGTTGTTTTCAACCCTGTAGTACCCAACATCCAGCATCTTCACGTAAATAGTACAGACAAGCAGACATGGACTGCCCCTCTCTCCCTGTGTAGTTAGGGACCCCACTGTGGCATTCCCCAAGGAAGGAAGTGTGACTGTCACATGCTCAGTATTTTGTCTCTCAGTGTATGTAAGCGCAGGAGAAGAACATAGAAAAATGTTCAAAAATCAAAGTGCTGTTCTTCTGAAAAGGTACTGAGGAACATTGTAGCTGTTTCTCCAATAAAACCGTAGCTGCTCAGCCCAGAACAGACTAAGGGTCAGTGATAGAGATTGAAGGTCCATTTGTTTTCTCTGCAAAAGCTGTTTCAACACTGACCCTTTGCCCTTTGCCTGTTGCTTTCCTTTTTCTTTTTTCTCTTTTCCAGGCCTGCTTTAAAGAATGTAAGAATAATATAATTTTGCATAGTGTCTCAAAAATTCTCTTAGGAAACATTATTTTTTCCAGTTATCACTGTATCACGAATTACTCCAAAATTTCCTGGCATAAACAACCATTTATTATATTGTCAGATTTGGTGGGTCAAGCATTCAGACAGAACAGAACAGGGCAGACTTGCCTTTGCTCTGTGATGTATGGGGCCTCAGCTTCGCTCAGAACTTAAGAGCTCTGGTGATGTGAAACAGTGCTGTCTGATTGAACTTTCTGTGATGATGGAACTATTCTGTCTTACCTGCCCAATATGGCAGTCACATAGCCACCCATGGCTATTGAGCAGTTGAAATATGACTGGTGCAGTAATGGAAGAGAATTGTGATTAATTAATTTAGGTTTAAATAGCTGCTAGTGCTATTCTATTGAAGGCTTATTCTTCCACACCTAGCAGTTGATGTTGACGGACAGTTTAGCATTTAATCCCATCTCTCTCCAACTGAACACCTGTGTGTGGCCTCTCCTTGTGCCCTGCTCTCCCTCATGACAGGGTGGCTGGGTTCCAAGGTTGAACTTGTGGAAAGAAGAAGCCAAGGATATAGCCTTCGGGTAGGCGGTGATGTTTTCACCATATTTTGGTCATCAAGATGGTCATAAAACCCTGTGAGATTCAAGAGAGGCAATCAATTCTATTTTTTGAGATGTGGAAGATTCTTTTTTCTGGAATTGCTTTTGGGCTAGAAATAATGTTCGTAGTCATTTCTAGAAAATAGAACTAGCCCATTCATTTACTTATTAGTTCAGCCAAACTAGTGTCTTCTAGCTAGGTGTTTCTTACAGGATGGCTTAAGAAAGGGGAGAGACAAGGAAGATGTGCCTGGCTGTTTCCATGGCAGTGTGCTAGGTGTCAGGACAATATGTGAAAAGTAGAGATGACTAGCTCAGACACCTTGGAGTCTTTTTGAAGAAGCAACTTGGAAACTGGATATTAAAAGCAGAGAAGATTGTCTTAGAAATTTGCCAAAGAAGGGCAAGTAATATAGGCTAAAGAGTGAGCATAGTCAAAGGAAGGAAGGCATGAGCTAAGCTTTTCCTGGGGAGGCCTCAGCTCCATGGTACTTGTAGTAGAAAGACTATTCAGTTGCCCTGCCAACCACATCCTTCATTTTGACTGTGTGTCCCCACCCATCCATGCATAGTGAGTACCAGCCGCATAACCCAGCAGGTTGCCAATCCAGAAAAATCCATAGCCCAAGGGGATATCATTGATGAATTACAGACAAGTTGCCTGTCAGCAGGAAGCATGGATTGGATTAGAGAATCCTCATACCATGCTGGCTCTTCTAAAGAAGGTCTGGCTCTGAGAGAGGAACAAAGATGCCTGAACACATGGTCAGCATTGAAAACAAATATTGATTGGCCCCTGCTGGGGCACTGAGCTGGAGTGGGTTAGAGTCTGATGTCAAAAAGTGCTGGGGTGTGGAAAACCATTAACGGTGCTGATTGACCAGAATAAAAGCTCCATCTATTTTTAAGATCCCAAAAATCGAGGGTAAAGTATTTTAGCGGTGGAGGGACAGAAGTGATGGTGAGAACCCAAGGCCACAAAGGCACTTTTTCTAATTTGACCTCCAATACTCTGGCCACAGCCCTGGACCATCCTTTACTCTCTGCTGTTCTGTGTAATGCTTTTCTGGACCTGTGATTATTTCTTAATGCTGCACAGAACTCACTTAATTCAGCACGAGTGCCCAAACAGCTGATGCTCAGCGTTCAGATTTAGGAATAAGATAATCTGCTGGGTGTTTTTATAAAACTGGTAGGGAAATGCTCTGGCTGTATCCGATTGCTTGTGATTGTTGACTGAGTTAGAAATATCTCCGTCACTGCCAGATGTACACGATACTGTAAAAAGGAGCGTTTTAGATTTGTTCGTTCCACAGATCCAGAAGAACAGAGACAGCGTCTTCTCCTGGAAGAAGGCTGAGTGGGATGAGCTGTGTCTTTTAAATACAGGACTTTAGAAGTCTGATCTAGAGTTCTTTCAATGAAGATTTAAAAAAAAAATTCTTCATGATTTGTTTGACATCCTAGAGCAGCATGCTTTAACAGAACTTCTGCATTAAAGGAATGTTCTAGATGCGCATGCTAACTGTTAGCTTCATGTGGAGACTGAGTCCTTGAAATATGATTAGTGTAACTGAGGGACTCAACTTGTCATCTAATTCAAGCTTAGACAACCATGTGGAGCTAGTGAGTCTCCTGTTGGGCAGCACAAATCTAGGACCTGGTTTTAAAAACGTGGCTTGCTGAGGAGTATGAACACTAGGCTGAGCAGCTAACTTTGTCATGGTATCCGAAGAGGCTTTCCTTTCCTCCCACAGCAGCCTGTGGAAAGAAGCAATGGCTGCCGATTCCCTCCTCTAGTAACTGGATTGGTTCCCTGAACATCCTTGAGATCTGCTCTTTCTATTACCTGTGGGCTGTTACCTGTTGGGGGCGTTGCTGGTCTGAGGGCTGGGATGGGGGTGGGGAGGAACAGAACAAGAACAGTCCGGTCGATCAGCCTTGACACTCAGTTTTCCTGGAGTGTTCTCTGCAAAATAGCCAGGACATTTCTGGTGGGTTCAGTAGTTACAGAATTTGGGGGAAGGTCAGGTTAATTGCAATTGCGCCTTTTCTTTCTGAAGCTTTCCTCAGCAATAAATATGTTAATATGGATTAGGTGTCTCCAGATAAGAAGGAACACAGTGCAGTATGTATTTGACCTGAACAAACCCCTTCTCTCTTTCTGGTCTTATGCTATAAAATATATTTTGAGAAACAGTGGTTAAAGCAATGGAACTTTCTACCACAATGGGTGATAAGCTTTAGGTTTATCATGGACAACATATCTAGCTTTTTTCTGTAGAGTTTAAAGTGTATGTGTTTTGAGGGTAATAATTCCTATTTGTTTTGCATTGTTAGTGAACTGTTCAAGTACATAAATTTCTGGGCTGGTCTAACTAGCTCAGATACCTTGCAAGATCAGAGATTTGTAGGTTATTTTCTGTGTATATAGCATCATCCTATGTAAGTCCAGCGCTTGTCAACCTGTTTGCGTAAAGGCCTGAATGAAGCCTTCTTCTCTTCTCTTTGGAAAGGATGAAACTGGACCTCTGCCACAAATGTCAGTGTTTTGTCACTGACATTTATTTATTTATATTATATATATATTTATATATTACATCATTGTCTACCCTGAGGTTCTCCCATCTCCTTAATACCTACTTAGCATATTAATCTTTTGTACCCTCCACCTCTCCCGTTTTCTCCCTCCTTCCCCTCTCTTGCACCCTGGTTCGGTTCTGTTGGCAGTTTTAACTTTTTCTTATTTGTTTGTTTGTTTTTTCCTATATCTTTCATATAAGTGAAACCAGCCTATATTTCTCTTTTTCTTTTTGGCTTATTTCTGCCAATATGATTCTTTCTAGTTCCATCCATATTGCTGCAAATGACATATTTGTCTTCTTTGATTGATGCATGATATTCCATTGTGTACATATACCACATTTTTTTCAGCTTTTTATCAATTTTGGGTCATTTGGATTACTGACTTTTAGAATCATCAGGTGTAGTTTTTGTAGTTGGAGGAATCTGATATTTCTTCCATTTGTAATTTTATTTGTTTGTTTGTTTATGTACTCATTTAAACAAATTGTTGCATGCACAAGTACTTGTTTCTCTATTATCAGGTAACACATAGAAAAATCCCTCTGTACTATTTAGGTAACCAATTGAGTTTCTTGAACTCAACAGGAAGGAAAAGGAAGAAATGACAGAAATGGACAATTTTTTTCCTTTTTCTTTCTTCTTTTTCTCCTTCTCCCTCTTCCTCTTTTCTTCCCCTTGCCCTCTCTTCCTCCACTTCTTCATTCTCTCCCTCTCTCCCTCTCTTAAAGTCATTCAACAAGTTATTTGTAGAAAACATCTGTCTCCCAAAGAATAAATGTAATTTGGCTTCTGAACTTGGCATGTAACCCTCTGGTTGGAAGGGTTTTTGCCACAGGACAGAAATGAAATCAGCCAGATGCTGTCTGTGAGGCTGAAATATTGAGCTTTATGAGATGACAGGAAAGTAACAAAAAGTGATATTTTTCTGCTTGACAATGTCACCATTGTAGAATACGAAAGAAATCTGGGAAGAAGAGACTCGTGCCACTAGGTCTACAGCTGTCTGTTCCCTGTCCTTCTGAGTTTCTTGTTATTGCAGCTCCACTGCTTGCAAGGAGAGCCATCTTTACTTCCCGCTTTAGTGGTTATCTGGCTTGTACTGATTATCTTGTCAGGAGACAAAGGGTCTGCAAAGTAGGTGCCTGTGAAGAGTGTCAACAGCTGCTTTGCAGGGAGCAGGTAGCTGGAAGGCCTGGGGAGAAGTGCAGCTAATATCTGAGGCCTGGAAGCTTCTTCTTTGTTAAAAAGATACATTGGTCTCTGAGGAGTGGTGCAATCAGGGCTCCAGGAAGATTTTGGGCCAAATCTTTGTAGCCTCTATCAATCTACCTAAAACAATTTTTTTGAACGCATTGGAAAGACGAGATCCCATGGAGACTTATATGAACAAATATTTGCTCTCCTTAATTATGTACCCAGAGCAGCTCTTCTGAATGTTTAATGTAAATCTTAATATTTACAATAGCATAAGGAAGAGTTTATAATGTGTTTGGGAGGCTTCTGAAGTTGGGGCAATCATTCTTTGCACTTATATAAGACTTTTCTTCCTAAGAGGCCTCAGCCATATTTACCTTAGCCACTGTTCACATTGAGATGAAGTGAGGTGAGGAGATGAAACTCTAGAGAAGGGTGGAGTCCCTGTGAACCGCTTGCCAGCATGTTTTATAGGTGAGACACATGTCTTTGCCAAAAGTTTTATGCTGGCCACACAGCTTTCCTTCTGAGCAGAAACAGCAGGCAAGCTGGAGCTTCCATGGCCTTCTGTATATAGACTGTAAGTGTCACTTTGGGTGTGGGGTGGGGGACTGGTTGAAGCACCCTGGCTATTGAGGGTCGTCTCTCATTCAGCCCCTCCTTGATGGGAGGCCCTAGACACTGCACTAGTGTCAAGATTTAATGAATCTTCCTTAGGTGATCTTTGCACCAAGAAAATGCTGCGGTCTGGCAGAATTGAGTTCGAAACCTTCCTTCATCTTGTGTGTGGACCTCGGAAAAGTTGCTGATTTTCCTGCGCCTCATTTTTCTCATCTGTGAGATAGACTTCCTAAGTTCCCTTGGGGCATGGTCTGAACATTGGAAAGTGAGACTGGGGTTATCTCTTGAGCAGGAATGATGGTTATTATTCCAGCAGCTACTTGAAGAGCTTTTCCACACACAAGGGCACCTCTACTATGCAGGGTGGATAAAGAAAGGGCTTCTTAGGTGGTGTTCGGACTTTTCTGTCCCAGTGATTCATGCTCTCCAGAGCAATGCAAACTGGATAGCTATGCAGACAGCGCCTCTCAAATAGAGAAAAAGAGAAGAGGTTGTGCTTACTGCAAGTGAGGTGGACTTGAGCACACTCTTGGCCAGGTCCTCTAGGATCAGATTTGGGCAGTGGGCAGTTGGCACTTCCAACCATCAGCTCTGGATGTGCAGATCAAACACATGCTCACCCATCTTGGGGTTGGGCTTAGCCCCCTGGAGTAGATACAAATGGCTACTGCTCACTCGCTGACAGGAAAAAGCACCTTTGCCTAAGCACCCACTTTCAGAATGCAGCAGTGTACCTAGGTTCTTCTCAGCTGGGAGTCTGCTGTTCCTTTCCAGGTTTCAGGCTGTTGAAATCTGGTTGACCGATGCTGTGCTCAGCTATCAGGTGGTCTCATTCATGTTCCTTGGAATTTGTTCAAAATGAAGCCAGTTGTTCCTTGTCTTTTGTCTGAAAACAGAATCATTCTCTCCTTTTTAATTTAATTTAATTTTTATTTATTTATTTATTTTTTGGAACCTAGGTCTCGCTATGTTGCCCAGGGTAGTTCCGGTCCTGTGGACTCAAGCTATCCCCAGCTTCAGCTTCCCAGGTAGCTGGGATTACAGGCACCTGCCACCACGCCCAGCTGCTTTTTCAAGAAACAGGTCTCCCTATGTGCCTGGGGTAGTTCTCCGAACCTGCGAACTTAAATGATCCCTGTCCTCCTGCCTCCCAGTGCTTGGATTATAGGCGCACGCCACCGCACACACCTCATTCTCTCCTTTTTAAAAATTGTTACCATCTTCAAACCACTCTAGAGAAATAGAGAGCCCCAACCTGGCTTCCGAGGGGACAGTCCATTCTCTTTCCATTTTGTCCAGGAGCAAGTGTTGATTTGTCACTGAGGCCCTGGGGCCCTGACCTGAATAGTGGGAGGGCTATCAGGCATCTCCCCACAGGGGTGGGGCACCTCTCAGATTCTTAAGCTCCCAGGGCCAGGTGGTCTAGATAGCATCTGCCCAGTTGCTTGTCTGCAGCCAACTTCCTGTTCTGGACATCACTGATTCCAGCGGTTGAGTGAGTGACATGGCCGTGTGCAAACGGTGTTCACCAGGCGTGCTGCCAGTGGTCCTTCTGTGTGAGAGAAAAGGTTACAAGGAACTTTGGAATCGGTGCTTCAGGCCCCATCATGATGTTTGGGAACAAACTGTTCAGTTAGGGGTCTTTGCTTGCTAGAAAAGGGGGGTGTGGGGAGGGGGAGGACGCCACACAGGGTAGTAAAAGTAAACACAGGAGTAAATATCCTCAGGGAGGAGACTGGAAGAAAGAGAAGGGCCTGGGGTGAGGGAGGATGATGTATTTCATCCTGTAATTCAGCTTGGAGCCTTGAGGGAGCTGGAGAGGTGAGCTCCCCTCTGTGTTTTCGAGCTTGCCAGGCTGGCCTGTGCTGGGGCTGGGTCTATTTGAAACCTTCATTTCTTTTTCCCTCTGTAAAAAGGAGATCATGGTACACTGAGTTACATGGTACACAGGTGGTTAAAAAACACCTGTGTTTTTCAGTTGTTACTTATAAAGTTATGTGAGGACAAGGACCTCACTGTTTTTTGGGAAGGAAGAACGGGGCCCTATTGCCCTGGGGCCACGTGTGCAGCTCTGAGCCATAGTCCTTCCATGCAGCGGACCCGTGAGGACTGGGATTAGAGGCGGTAGCCACTCATTTGCCGTGTCTGCAGCAGCAAAGTATGTGAGCGCGTGCATCCTGCTCCCACCTCTGCCGGGCCAGCTCCTAACTTTGCAGGTGTGGAAGGGAGAGGTGGCAGCTTCAAACTGCCTCTGTTGCCCTCTCTGCTCCCTGGGCTCCCAGTCTTCTCCATTCCCACCCGCAGTGGTCCTCCGCATGTGCCTGCATATCCTTTGCAGGCAGGATCACCAGACCTGGCCTGGCCCTGATCCCGAGTGTGGAGGATGGCACCTGGCTCTGGGAATCTGCATTGAGCGGTGACCGTGCCATGCGAACCCCAGGCACTCTCAGTGGAGAACGATTCTCACTTAAAAGCTGGATTTTGTTTTGGGGATCCTAGTAGCAGCTAATAGTTGTTGGTTTTATTCTGTAACATGGGCCAGTGTTTCACATACAGTCATCGTTTGAGATAGAGTCTAGTAATAGATTGTTCTCTCCAGGCCATCCGAGGTATTGAGGGTTTAATCAATTTGCTGAAATGCTGATTAAAGAACCAGTACTAGAACCCAGACCCAGAGCCCTTGGCCTTTGCCTAGTCTACCTCCCTTTTGGAGTGATAATACAGAAATGAGTCTTCGTTGAAAGTGAGTAGAGGATGACTTCCTTTAAGTCAAATTAAAAGGGTTATTTTAAACTTGAGCTTTAACTTACTGTAAAGCTTGGGATTTGTCTCCAATTTTGACTGAAGTATGCATCTTCATGACATCATTTTAAGGAAGGTTCTCCTTGGTTCTTTTGTCAGCCATGCCCCATTGGGTGGTCATGTTTTTCTTGCAAACTCTTACCTGCTATGCTGCTTCGTGGCTACATGGTGCTTGCAGTACCCTGTGCCAGCATCTGGAATGTTTTCTGGGACCTGGCCAGATGGGAGCAGGGTACACATCCCAACTCCCGCCCTCACCTTCCATCTGCTTCTTGGGAGGCTGTGTGAAGAGATAGGTTATCTGGGGTTTTCCCAATGTCTGGAAGTCCCTGAAAGTATTGTTCTTCTACTTTGTGATTCCAGGTTAGTGTCTGAGAAAAGTTGCCCATCAAAATAGGACCAGCCCAAGCAGGCATGAAGATAAAATCAATCATTCCATTCATAGTACTTTCTGACTTAAGGTTTCCATTGCGTCCAACTCCAGGGAGGAACTTGCTAAAGAAACGACCTCACACATAACTTAAGGTGGAGAGAAACTTCCAATATATACCAACCTTAAGTCCATTGAAGATGATGATTTATACCAGGATGGGTGGGGGAGTTTTCTAGTAGTTTTTCTCCTTGGCATCTCAAATTCTGAACCTTTCAAAAAGTGTAACTTGTGCCCAAAACAGGTTCACAGTTGTATTTTCTGAGAGTGACTTTGTTGACTTTTACCTTTGAGTTTTGATCACATTGAAAAGCCAAAGCATAATTTTTATTAAATAGTGCTTTTTAAAAAGGTAATGGTCTTGAAGTGCCCAAAGATGAATGAGTGGATTAAGAAGATGTGGTGTATATACACGAAGGAATAGATAGCATTTAGCTATAAAAAAGGTAAGCTCTTGCCATTTGCATCAGCATGGAGAGTTATGTTGCATGAACTATGTCTGAAGGAAAAAAACATACCAGATGGTGTCATTTATATAAAGATATAAATTTTTAAAAGAATATAAAGAAATATAAAACAAAGGGTAAGATAAAAGTCAGACTGGTGACAAAGCCTAGAAATCTGATGGTAGAATACCTAGAAATCTGTAGAATTGAGACTACCAGGTCAGAATCAAGTGGGGGAAGCATAGTACAGGGGGGTACATTGGCTATGGAAGAGGATTTTTGGTGTCTTGGGTGGGTGTGGCATAGTAACAATCACCTAAGGGTGTGATCCTGTACCTCTAAATCATGGACAGGGTTGTAAAACAGTGTAAGTGCCATTAATAGAGATGTGTAATGGTATTTAACCTAAATATTTACAAGTTCGGTTTGTTTGTGGTAACTTCAGTATACGAAGACTGATTGTTCTAGTAATTGCTTGCGAAATGTTTCCATGTCATTGGTATGCATTTTACAAATTGTTTATAATAACATGTGAGCTTTTTGGGCATATTTCCAGAAAATGCACCTATAATCCATATACAACTTTGCCTAGAACTTGTCTGGCTTCATCAATTGAAGTTTGTTCTCTTTATTGGAGGGCTGGTTTTGAACATATAATGGGAGATGGGATGCTGTAGAAACTATACTACTATGTTTTTCATTAATGGACTTTGGTTATAGTTTTAGTCCTGGAGTTATTTTTTCTAATAAAGGAAGAGGTAAAGAAGGGCATTTTTGAGGCAAGATTAAGGTTCCAGAAAGTACTTCTTGCCAGAATGAAGTTGATCACATCTTGCTGCTTATCTTCTAGGTGCAATTTGGGAAAATGGGAGAGAAACAAAAAGAAGTGGCATAGCTCCATTGTGAGGTCTCTTGGGAAATGGCCCTAGAAATCATCAGTGGTAGTTGCCTGTTAATAAGTGTGGTATTTTATAAGCCTAAACTTTTTATTTATTCAGCCTTAACTTTTTATTTATTCAGCAGTTCTTTTGAGTTGCCACCTATATAGGGCATTGCATAGGATCAGCAGTAAGACTATCAGGGCATAGTGAGTCAATATCCTAGTCTGTTAATTCAGGCTGCTCTAACAGCAATGCCATAGAGAACTGACTTAAATAATGCACATTTATTTCTGTTGTCATGGAGGCTGAGGAGTCCAAGATCCAGGAGGCAGCAAGCTCAGTGTCTAGTGAGGATCTCATTCCTGGTACGTAGGTAACCACCCCTCACTATAGTCTTCATGGCAAATGGGGGCAGTGAGATCCGTGGAGTCCTCTTTACAAGGGCACTCATGAGAGCTTTACCTCCCAAACCTAGTCACCCCCAAAGTTCTCATCTTTGAACTGTCACATCAGGGATTAGGTTTCAACAAATAAATTGCGGAAGACACAAACATTCAGGGTAGAAGATAATAGATTTAAATGTAATCTAATTAATTCACTTTTTTGGTAATAGATTTAAAATGGCTGTGAATGTAGGTGTTGTTTTTCCTGATTCTATGGGTCTACAGGTGTTTTTTTTTTTTGTTTTGTTTTGTTTTTTTCAGTTGGCCTGGTGCATTGTTAAGTTTTTAAGTAGGAGAAAAAGCCAAATTTCAACCACAACTTCTGGCCACCTCCCATCCTCACCTGACTCCTTATGTTTTACACCCTAGATAGGAAGGGGAGGAGCGCACCCTGTCACTTTGGGTAGCTGAAGGTGTGGAAATCAAATAGACTAATACGCTTGAGTGTGTGGATTTATTTCCTGGAGGACAGGTTTCCAGTTCTGGCTTTAAAGAAACCACTTTGTCTCATAATAAAGATTAGCTTCTGAAATAGAAACAAGTTAAATTTCTGGCTGGAACTGTCAGTGAAGGAGTGGAGAGCTTGTAGTGGTGGGTTTCATGTACCTGCCCTGAGATGGCTAGTGTCTCTGTGAGGAAGATGAAGCAGAGAGTGGAGCACACCTCGCTCTGTCATCATGGTGCAGATGACACTGGGGAGAAAGTACATCAGAGGGAAGTACCTCAGAGGGAAGGCACGGAGCAAAGAGGCGTGCAGGGGAGAAAGACCAGTTTCTAGGCTGTTTGTCCAGAGCTGAAAGGATTGTGTGCATGCATGCATGCATTCCTCTGTGTGTGCGTGTATGTAGTTGTAGGATTTGTTTTAGGAATCACAAAAAGAAATACCTAGATGCGCTTTTATTCCTGGCACAGGTGCAGGTCATCAAATCTCAATTGCTAATTGGTTCCTTTTAATTTTCATTCAGAATACTTAGGGTGGCAGAGAGTAATGAATTTTTAGTATCGCTATTAAGGGAATAGCCTAGTCATCAGGACCCACCACTTTCTTTTTGCAAAGAGTAGAGTACTGTAAGTTTATATAAAAGAAAAAGATCTGCAGTTCAGTCCCTGAAATAAAGACACAGCATCAAATTATATTTACTGTTTTCAAGCTGAGGAAGAATAGGCGGGAAAATACCCAAAGCTATCATTTATACCGATGTTAACGAAAAGTGATTTGTGAGGTGACGTTAACATTTAGATTTGTTTAAATCATAAAAGTGATAAATTAGCCAAGGAACCAGCAATTGATGTCATCTCATGTTAGCATGAATTTTAAGCTAAATAAAACAAATGGATCACTGTGGCTCCATCCCATCACTTCCTCTTTGTGTGTAAAGTTAGAAAAAGCGTTTCAGCTGAGCAGTTTATTTCTTTACTTTTCCAGCTAAAGTTTGCCTAATACTTCCTTTCTAGTCATCTTTTGACTCACCCTCCCCCATTTCCTCCTTTCCTTGAAGACCCAGGATCTCTTTTCTGCAGAGCTACCCAGGACCACCCTACAGAAGCAATTGTGATACCTTTTCTTCAGTCATCTTGCCACATAGGCACATTTGCCAGAGGTGTCTAGTGGGGAAAGCTCCCTGAATAGCAAAGTCCCTGGAGATTGTGCTATGTCTGTGCTAAGTGCTCAACTTAACTGGAGATTTTCTTCTCATTGAAGGGGTGAGGGATGGGGTGACTGAAAGGGCAGCCCCATTCATAACTAAAGGGAACTTGTGGGGAGAGAGGTCCCTTATGCCTCTGAGAGCTGGCAGCACGAGCATGCTCAGCCTTGGCTAATATTCCAGAATAATCCGAGCCCTGACCCCTCTCACCCCTTCTCCCAGAGGATTGATTTGGTGTTTCATGAATTCCTTTTATTCCTTCTTTTGTCGGTGGCTCAAGGTTCAGAAGTTCTAATGAGTTGTTCCAGATATTTGTCCTGATTCCTGAGGAGCCAGGCAAGGACCACAACTTTTCCTCACCAGTCATGTGCATGATCTTTCCTTAGGTTCCTGCATGGTGAGGCAGAGCTGTGAGAACACGGCCATTCCTAGAATTCTCAACTGTTTTTACTTCTCTGGTAACTATTCTGGGCCTGGTTCCAGGCTTTTCTGGATTTTGATGATTTCTGAAGAGGTGGAAGGAGTTAAAACAAACCTTTCTTTTGATGCAAGAGAGATTCATCCAGCCAACTTCTAATCAGCTCACTATCTCTTCTTTTGTATTCTTACCAGAGACTTTCAAATCCTGTTTACCTTCCTCCTTGCTTCTGTCCAGAATGTTCTTTAATGCATTAAATTAGATATGGCATTCAGCTATTCAAAACCTCATCTACAGGAGGTGGCACCCATGCCCCCAGACCTCCCTCCCCACCAGGTGGCAGGCCGGCTCCATGGCGCCCTCTGTTTCAGCCACCTGCTTCCTGGTCCCTTCACACACTCATCCTGCTCCACTGTCTTCAGGCTTCTTTCTGCCTGGACCACTCTTCTCTGAGATATAGCATCCTTGCCTATGCCCTTGCTTTCTGCTCACTCATCTGACGGGCACTCTTTGGTTGTTGCATCTTAAAAGAGCGCTGACTTATTTCTCCCATCACCACTTGCTTGCTGTTTGGCTTCCCAGGTGGCATGTGGGTTCCATAAAAGCAGGATGGTGCTCTATGTTTTGTCTCTGTTATCTTCTCCCTCCAGAAAAATGCCTGGACACAATAAGGCCTCAGTAAGTCTGTGTTACATCATGGATAAGTGGGCTTTAGAATTTTCCATTTCCCAACTCTGTCCTCTTTGAGAGTAATACTAGAGGGAGAGTCAGAAAGAACAGAGACCATAAGCAGAAGGAGAAAAGATTGGTAAATTTGGAATATGGAGGACTGGTTAGAATGTGTAATCAAGACTAAGAAAAATTCTCCTGCTTAAATATTATTGTTAGTCCTGAAAGCAGCAGCACATTGATTGTAGACTTTTGCAGTAAACATATATACATATGCACTCACACACACACACACACACACACTCATTCACACTCACACTCATTCATTTGATCCCCCTATGGTCTTACTGAAATGGTGCTAAGTTTTTGAATGCCTGTGATGTTGATGTTACTTATTGTAGTGCTGGCTCCTTTGTTTTTATTTATTTTGAAGAGAGGATGCTGGTAGATGTTTGGCACACCCATGTGATATTGGGGTTGCTACTACTGTTCAATGTTAATGTTTACAATTTTTGGAAAAGTTTTAATGTATTTAAGGAATACTCATTCCTCTTTCTTTCCTCCCCTGATTGGCATTACTTATATGGAGGTCAGAAAAGAAAGACAAATGATTTCCTGTCTTCAAGGAAACCATGAACATCTATCTTGTTTGATGGGTAGGGGACCTTAAAACTATTTCATTGATCCAGACAAAGTATCAATAACCAGTGAAAGGTGCTCACTGGATATCGTCTATAAATTTGTTTTTTATTGTGTGAGAAGCATCATTAATTCTGAATAACTTGGGAGTTGGGGAGACATGGTAGGGAGGACTCTAAAATGGCCTCCAAGGTTTCCACACGTGGATGTACACCGAGTGTGCACATCCTCTTTGCTAGTTACCTAGTCAGACGTTCATGTGGGCATGGCTCTGAAAAGAGTTTCACAGATGTAATTAAGGTTATGATACTTGACTCTAAGATAGGGAGAATATCTTGAGTGCATCTGACCTAAGCAAATGAACCCTTAAAAGGGACTGGGGACTGGGTAAGGTAAGATTCAAGCTATGGGAGGGATTTGACCTCAGGGGGCATCTCTGTTGCCCAATTAAAGCTCTGAAAGTGGGGGACTAGGAGGTGTGGGGGATGTGGCAAGGAATCCATGGCCTCTACTAAGAGTCGCCCACTTTGATTTTGGCAATTTGTCATAGTAACAGGAAAAGTCTGATCCAGAGGGAAATTTGAGTCAGATAAAATATGAAAAGGCAAAACTTTTATTTCTGGTAGAAAATGTCTTTCATCAAGATGTGTGTACGTGTTGACTTAATTAGAATAAACCTGTCCTTAGCACAGCTAATAAACAGCAGAGTGGGGCTTGAGAGAATGGAAGGGGCACCAGAGGGAGGAGGAGGGGGGGGGAATAATAACACAGGGGTTGTAACCTAAAGAACAAAATAAAATAGCAAAAACAAACAAACAAACAAACAAAAACCTGTCCAAATTTAAATTGTAGTAAGGACCAAGCAGATAATGTTGTGGTTATAAAATATAATATCAAAAGTTTCCTCAAAATGGTGAGTACTGAGTTTATTGTAAGATCCCACTAAGTCAAACTTATCACCTAAGATGGGATCCATTGTGCATGAAGTTGAACCTACAGCACATCTTGTATACAAATCCTAACTTTGAGCTGTTTCCCCACTGTCATAGTTTCAAAACATGTCAAGTGTCTTTTACTTAGTGAAAACCACCACCAATCCAAAATTCCGTATATCTGAGAAATGTTATTTGTTAATTACCCTCCAATGTTGTATTAGACTTGGTTGATCCAGAATAAAGACTGTCACCATACTATTCACTATCTACTCCCTTGAAACAATCAATGCTTCTGCACTTCCTCCTTTCATACATATCATGTAGGACAGAAAATGAAAACGCTCATCTTTTCACATAGTTTTGTTTGCTTATGGATTATTTACTTTTACTTGCTATAACAGCATCACAGATGGGTTTTCCCCAATAAAAAAAAAAATAGTAGTGATTTCCTTAATAAGTGTGACAAATATTCCCAGTAACTTAAGCCTTTTCTACAAATTCTGAACTTGTCAAAAAGAAATTGCAGTTTGTTTTCTGAAAGACAGTGCTTCTTTCAGGTACATATAGCCAGTGGCTTTTCTCTTTAGGATTCTGACTAAAGGAATAGATTATTATTATTATTATTTGCAAATAGTAGATCAACTGTTTATAAATTAATGGGTAGCTCCAAATACTAGAGGAACCTAAAATAGTTTCTGCCAAGTGTTTTATCTATTCTTGGAACAACCTTATTCATGCATTATAATTTGCTTAGCAATTCTTTCTTCAGAGACAGTGCAAAGATTAGTTTCAGCCCTCCTCCAGTCTGAGTACTGTAGTTTCTGAATTAGTAGAGTCAGAATTGATAGCCTAAGGGGAAAAAAGCAGTAAATAATGCATTTAAAATTCCCTGTGTTGCTGATTTGATATGAAGAGGTAACCTTTGATGAATATTATGATGTTCACAGACATTTGCCGTGGAGGCAAGTTTTAAATGGGTTTGTGTAAATGAGGTCTCTTTCCTGAGACTTGAGCGAAGCAGCTTTACACAAAAAGCCCTATAAGTGCAGTCAATAAACTCCTGAAAATGGCCCTTTTGAAAGGAAGCCACTGATGCATCCCATCCTGGCCTCTGTGTGAGTGACAGCCGGGCCACAGGATACAGATACTGCTGGGTTCCCGAGCCCCGCTGAGGGCTGCCCTCCCAGCAGGAGTGTGTGTGTTTGTCCTGCCGCCTGGGGACTGTGCTGTGGCCTTTGTGTTTACAAGAGACAGGACTGCAGCTTCTCTTCTCCCGCTGCTGTGAAAACAGTGCTGGAAAACCAGACTGAAGTCTCCACTGAAGGGTTCACCCTGGAAAATACCCGCCCCAGCTGACCAGCCTTGCTTAATGAAAGACCATCTGAGTTAAACCGCAGGCCACTGGGTTAGAACCCAGGTGACAGGAAAAGCAGTTGTTCTTTCGCTCGCTTCCCGAGTGGGATTTCCACATATTAAGTTGGAAGAGGGCCCAGTGGTGGAAAGAGAGGAAAGGGAAAGGCAGTGGTACAGTTTGTAATGAAGCTCTTTGCAATGGGATTAGTTGTGTGTGTTGGTGAAAGCGTTTTCTGTCTGAAGGACTCCCCGAAGTGAAGGAGATGCTCGGGATCCAGCTTAGTGTGGATTAATATTGGGAAGGGGGTTCCCTATGTGCTTAGAAGTGGGCTGGCTCGTTGACTTCTGAGCAGGGTACTGGTGATAAAAACAAATCTCCATCTTTGCTTTCATGGAGCTTGTGTTCTCCTTGGAGAGAGAGAGAGAAAAAATACCTGTTATTTTGCTTGGGGATTTAAATATAATGATTGTACAGTGTCACCTTAACATTAGATGTGTTGTGATGATAGGGGAAAAACAACAGGGTATGTAGTATAGACCAGCCCCCAGTGTTGCAGGCGGGCAATGGGCCAGGCACCATGACATTAAGATGCTGCAATCAAAGGAGACCCCTTTGAAGAGGTGGCACTGAAGGAGAGACAGACATAAAGAATGAATCTGCTTTGTAAGGAGCTGCAGAAGAATATTCTTGATGGGGAAAGCCTTGCACATGGTTTTTGAGAAGGTTTTGATTTAAAGTCAGGGTGTCATTGAAGGGAGTCATTGAAGGTTCTATATTAGGGGAGTGCCGTGCTGTTTTGCATTTAAAAAAAAATCTCTGAGTGTGAAGGAATCAAACATGAAGTGACTTGTCAGGTTATAGTTTGTAATGGAGCTTGGACTGTAGAGCGAGTGTGTGGGGCAAGGTCAGTGTAGTGATGATTTCTTCAGTCCAGAGAACAATGCTAGTTACTTGAATTGGAGGTGTCAGCGAATTGGTAGGCTGGCATGGACTGGAATTGTACTTTGGAAGACTCAGCAGGACATAGAGACAGACCAGCTGGGAGTGAGGAGGGAAGTGTAAGAGTCAAGAGGAAGGATTTGGGTGATACTGAGGCCATCTTTTGCCTTTCTGCTCTTTGCTCATCCCTTTCCTCTGTATTATCATTTCGGGAAAAGAATAGGCTTATGAGATAACTGCTGTCATAGCGGGGCCAGAATCAAACCATCTGCACGGAACTTCTTGAAAGCCTCTGGACAAATATAAAGAATGTCGACCCACTGTGAGCTAATAACAGACACATGATTTCTTAGACAGGAAACCACAGTCGTTTACACCACAGGGGTCTCTTCCTTACAGCATTGCTACCTATCCATGGTGTCTACAGCTTCACATTAAAGACTACTGGTCTCATCTCTTCCCTGTAAACACCTGCATTAATCCACAGGGCTCTGCAAGAAATATGGGAATAGGGTATAAAATGTAGCGACTTAGCTAAGTGGGAATTAGTTTCTGGGTTTTGTGTGCCACTCACTAAAGGTACCATTGTTCAAATAAATGCTGTTTAGTGTGTGTATTTTCCCACTGAGTTGTATTCTGTGAACACACAGCTCAGAAAGATGAAAAGTCACTTTGTTCATTCAAAGGTAGAGACTAGAAGTCAAATCTGAAATATTTTGTTGTTAAACAGGCATTAACTATGTGTTACCGGGTGTAATTATTGAACTGTGGAGGGGAGCCGTGTTTGCCTTGTTTCAGTTCCCGCCTTTCACTCCCTGTCTACTATGCTACCGTGCTAAGGTCTTTGTTTTACTAGAGTATGTTTTTCTTACTTTCTGGGTATCAGACTCAATTCTAGACCTTTAGTTACCCCCTCCCCCTTGAAATGAGTCCTTGTCCTTAGTAATGAAGATAAAAAAATAGTGGCTTGGAGTCATGGAGACAAGTGGTCCCATTTGTTTTTTAACACAGTAGTGTATTTTAATAGAACTGCCCTCCTTGGGGTCAGTGCCTGAGGGACTGTGGCCTGGGAGGGTAGGAAAAGCATGTCTCTTTGGAGTCATTTCTGCTGGGTCCCTGAGTCTGCTGACTTCCAGCCATGGGATCTTGTTTAAATAACCCTTCTGCTCTTGTCTTGGGCTTCCTCACTTGAAACATGGAAATAACAACATCTGTCCAACCGGTGTCCATCACAAGGTTAGAATGAAAATCAGCTGAGAGGGGAAGCCAGGCCTGAGGTGGCTTTGCCGATATGTCACTCTCTTGTGCCAGCTGTGACTTAATTTTAGCTAGTCTTGGGAGAGGTAGGATGTACCCCCAAACTCGCCTCATCTAGCCTTTCCAGAGTTGTCTTTTTCTCCCATGGTAATCACCACTTTCAAGCAAGTACCAACAGATTAAAACTGAAAATGTGAGTCATGCAGCTACAACATTTGAAGAAAGAAACCCAAACCTTTTAGGCTGTCTTTGGAGTATTTTGTTTATTATTCTTACATATGTGTCGTCAGACCTCCCCTGACTCTACCTCACCACATCCACTCAGAGACCTAACCTAGTTGCTTTCTTCCGCCCCATTAGTTTAGATAAATCGTGGTTTTTCTTAGGAGGAAATTTCAGATAAGGAGCACTTGAACATAGTTGAAGGTGACCTGGAGATTCTTTTATGTGTCCTCGCATCTGCATTAAAATTCCAAAGGGGTGATGTACTGGCTGAAGGAAGCTGACACAGAGGGCATGGGAAAAGTCATTAGCACATTACTTAGTTTTTATTTTGTAACCACTTAGAATAAATATATGTGTAAAAATGTGCATGATAATGTGGATTTTTTTGTTAGAGACCGATGTGATGGTTCAGAAAAAAATGTAGGAAGGTTGGCACTCACATTTCAGTGAAACGCTATCTTGTTGTTGACCAAGTAAGGCAACATGAAGCAGGGTAGCAATCATATTTCCATCTACTACATCTACCTTTCATGGGATAGAGTGGTGATGACAGGGCAGGCATCCTTCCCTTCATTCAAACAGACAATTTCTCCCAAGGTTTTAGACACTCTGTAGACAATATCACCATTCATTCTGTTGAGGAATTCTTTTCCTTGAAATGAAACCCATTAACAACGCTGTCCTTTCCTTACTTCCCCTTTTGTTAAATGCCTACCTTATGAATAACCCCTCTTGGGAAACTCTCTAAGTGTGGTGGAGAAAGAACTTCAGTTGGTGGACTTTCTGGTTTGGGTCTTTAAATTTACAGCCTTTGTTGGGGATCTACCAGGCCACCAGTCTTGATTATCGGGATGTTTAATGGATTCATACTCTTACTCATCCTTCAAGTGACTGTAAGGAGTCAGTGATTGAGAGAACCCCAAGACCCAACTGAGGGACTGACTGGTATTTCATTTCCTGTTCAGCTTTCTCTACCCCGTCTATCATCCATGTTCTTGCCCTGGTGATGCGTGTTCCTTGTAACCAGTTCACAGGTTTGAAATGGTCTGTGGTCTTCGTGAGCCTACATCCTGTTTTTTCCTAGATTATTATTCATTCTCACTCCTTCGCAGCACCAGGGAAATTCTTTTCCTACCAACACGTTTTTTTAATTTCACTACTTTTCCAAGTCACCTCTTGACCCTGCTAAGGGGTACTTGGGTCTGTGATAATCTAGATGGAAAATGTTAAGACCTCATAAACCTTTGTGTAATGGTGGGTTCCCTGAGCCATCAGTTCCAAAAGAATCCATTTCCTGTACAGAGGGGTGCAACAGTGGAACTTTGTTATCCAGACCACTCTCCCTCCTGGGCTCTGTCAGACCTGGAAGCCATTATTTGCTTGCAGTTGCTACTTGGCTTATCCAATAGGACCCCTCATCTCTTCTAATTCTACCACCAGCCACTTTGCTCCTCCTATGCTATTTCAGAGTTACAGCTCCTATGTGAATATGTTCATGAACTTAGTAGAGTAACTTAAACTTTCTCGCCGTAGTATAAATATAAAACAAAGTATGAGGTCCTTAGTGGTAACCTGATAAAATGCTGTGTATCCGTACACTGCAACTACCACCAGCTTCAAGGCATCCAACATTGCGAGCACCCTGCAATTCCCTTCTTTCATTCACTGTCAGTACTTCGCTTTGCCTGTTTTCAGATTTCATATGAATGCAGCTATAGCATCTGTTCTCTCCTGTGTCTAACTGGTGTAACTTAGCATTATGTCTGGGAGCTGCACCCATGAGGTTGTGTTTATCTGTGCTTCATTCTTTGTTCTTGCTGAGCTGTATTCCATTTTGTAAATGTGCCACAGTGTTTTTCCATTATCACCATGGAAGAACATTCTGGTTATTTCCAGAATGAGGCTATTTATGAAGACGTTTCCGTAAACATTCTTATGTTTATCTTTTGATGGAAACAAGCCCTGCTTCTATTAACTATATAGCCACAAGTCGAATTTGCTGGGGAACAGGCAATTCATTTGAACGAGATTTTCAGTGGGAGAAGTAGAATGTGGTGCTGAGAATTAGGCGTTATAATGTGCTTTAAGGGGTGTATTTTATTATACACATTGAGAGCTAGCTCCAATGTAGGTCTGAATACTTTCTTGCTTATTAGGTTTAGGTAACGTTTCTCTGAGTTACCGATGTCATTTTGAACACTAATTCTGTGTTGTTTTTATTTATTTTATTTTATTTTTTGAGACTAGGTTTCGCTTTGTTGCCCAGGGAGCCGCAGGCTCACATTGCCCCAGGTACCACGGACTCAAGTGATCCCCAGCCTCAGCTTCCTAGGTAGCTGGGATACAGGTGCATGCCACCATGCCCAGCTATATTTTGAGACTGGGTCTCCCTATGTTGCCCCAGGCAGGTCTCAAATCCCTGGGCAGGCCTCAAACTGCGAACTCAAGCACTTCCTAGCATTGACCTTGCTCCACAGACTGCAATTAAAGGCACGCACCACCATGCCTGGCCATGTTTTTTGTTTTTAAATCCTAGCCATTTCCTTAAGCTGAGGTCATAGTTTTCTGTTCTGGTCTTTTTTTTTTTTTTCTTTTTCTCTTCCAGTATTCAGAGTATTTTTTTAAAAACATAAAAACATGTGCCCAGAGTTAACATTGCCAATATTTCTTAGAAAATTATTTCTGATTTGACATTGAATTATTGACAACTTTGCTAAATTATATGAGGTCAGAAACTAAAGAGTAAAGAGGTTAATTTTTCAAATGGATTTACTTGGACAACAAGCATTTTGAAGCCCTAGAGAAAGCCATCTGTCTGTCAAATATCATAAATATAACCATTATTTCCAAGGAGTGAATAGTTTGGTAGTGGGGGTGAGAGAATTCAGTTTCTGCAATCTCCTTTCTTCAAGTTCTGAGGGATGGGACCATGAAAGGGATATGATAGTAAGATGGTGGGCATTGGAGTGTGGACGAGGGGCATCTGGGTCAAAATAGTAGCTCAGAAGGCTTCCTGGAGAAGTAGATGTTGAAGGAAGGGGGAAAAATAGATATTTTGGGAGAAAGGGTGGGGGTGAGGGGGGGGGTTGTATTACAGGCAAAGGGACCAAACAGCATATTGAAAGGAATGGAGACATTAAATAATGTTATTCACCTAGTAACCAACTTAGGGGATAAAGCATTTTTTATTCCATTAATAGTGACGTTGCTATATACATTTCTGGAATGGCTTTCAGAGCTAATTTTCAAACCACACCAGAAAATCACTCTTGGTATTTTATAGCTTTGACCCAAATGATATTCCCCAGCTGGGTACTCACCAGATTTGTCTCTTGAACACTTTTTGCTCATTCCAAAGAAATACAATCTGTCTTCCGAAGGTCTTAAAACTCACCACTATTGAGAACCTTCAAAAGCTAATGCGTGCCCCCAAACGCAGAAATCAATTCCAAAAAGCCAGTTGTTTGCAAGAAAATACTTATCATTGGAACAAGTCTATAACCTCCTGAGGTTGAGGTTCAGTTTCCCAAAGACTTGGCTTTCAACCAAGTTTCTATTTTAGAGGTTTTGTGTCAAAATTGGATCATCTAATATGGCAAAGAAGGTGATGGGTGCACGGGGAGCTTGCAATAGACAATGGATGTGCCTTCCACCAAGTTGAAGTGCCTACTTGAAGAACTCTATTCTTATCATGTGATTATGTACCCTGGATTTGGTTCAATGATTAGGAAACTTGGAATCAAGACAATGGCATGGACAAGCACAAGTGTAATCCAGGTAATGATCATTTGTGGTATCTGCCTGATTTGGGCAAACAGGCAGATCGCTGAAGCTATGAACAGAGGGGGAAGGAAGGAAGAAAGAGGATAATAGAGCAGAAACGAGCTCAGGTAGTTAGGTGGAGAGGCAAGGGAGCTGCCCAGCTAACTGCCTGGCCTCTAGCTATAGATTTTTACTTAACCTTTTCTTAGGTGGTGATTCTTATGATGTAGACAGAAGTAAACCCAACTCTACTTACTGGCTCTGTAGATCATGTCTGCTATACCTCATATGTAGTTCATCAGTCATAGCTATTTTTGAAGATGAGATTGTTGTATGACTCAATCATACAACACATGTGAGGTGGGAGGGGATGTGAAAGACTTATTTAATGAGGGATTAAACAGTTGTGGGTGACTACACTGATCTAAAAGCTCACTCAATATCCTATTGAACTACTTCCTCGTTTCCACGATTCTAATAGTTGGCTAGTTGTTATCTTTAATTTGGCTGAAATAAAGATACATGCACCACATTCCTTTGACTTTAGGTGCATTTTTAGACTTTCCCTTGAAGGTGAAAGGGCCACATATTAAACTGACATGACTCCTGTTAATTTGTAATTTGCTCTCAATACCTCTGGTGATGGGCAGCCTGAAGGTTGCTGAATTTTCATCTATTTATTCACACCTGCTATATTCTCATAGTTTTGGCTAGAACCACACTGAGGATCAACCAGTGTCCAGCAAAACCCAGCCAAGAGGGCTCCCATTATAGCAAAGTTGTGGAAGGGGAAGGGCTTACTGGTGATTCCCATTCTCCTGTCATTTTATCATGTTTGATGTTTGGCCATTGGTGCATTGTTTCCTGAGGATGTGCACACTGGGTCCGGGAGCTCTGCTGAGATGTCATACTTCAACGCAGAAACACTGGTACTGGATTTCTCACCGAAAAAGAGATGTGTTTATAGAGCTACAAGTTCTGTAACCAGTGCCACATAATTTGTGCCTGAAAGTATTGTTCAGCCTAAAGGTGATCTTTCCCTGGCTTCTAGTGAGAGGAATGAAAAGTTACTGGTATTTGACTTTGCATTTGCCACCTTCAAATGTGTGCATGTGTGTGTTGTGTGAGAGCAGGTTGCTCACCCCCATGAATATAAAACACTTAGAGTATAATGAAGTTGCTCTTGGGACAGCCCTATATCTTCTTCCAGCAACTGACCTTTCCTTTGTCCAGCTGCTAATTACTAATTTTATTTGTGCTCAGCACCATTGCTACACATTTGCTTTTCAAGTAGAAACCGGTCAACATTCCTCGAGAATGTTTTATTGCTCTACAAAACAAATGGGCAGAGGCTGTAAAACATTGTATTCTGTAGAGGAGATGCTTCAACTGCTCTCTGGGATCTTCTCCAGAAGTCTCTACTGGTGCCAAACCTGATTTCACTTTTCTGGGTTCAAGTCATTCTCTGTTACAAGTTGTCTTTTGGTGATTCTGACACACTGGCACAGATCTCAAGAATGTCCCTTCAGAAAAAATGAAAACAGGGTAGCATTTGCGGAAGAGTTAATTTCAGATGATGATCACATCTATAATTTATACTACATTCATTTCAGGTTTTTAGGGTTGGAGAAGAGGGCTGTTGAGTCTTCTTGAGCTCTTCATCACCAGTATTAATTTGAATGGTTCCTCTATTTATTTCCTTGCTGTTAAATCATTAATCATCATGAAACGTTTATAAACTTTGGAGATAATCATCATTAATTTATAAAACTCAGAAAATACTTTCTCTAATTTATCCCTAAACCTGGCCCCCTTTCTTCAGGTTTCTGTGGGCCCCATAATTCCAACAAATAAGTGCCCTGGCACGATTTTCATCAGGAAATAGACGTCAGTAACTATTTTGTGATCTTCGCCCCTGCTGTGTTTTATATGTTGGTCAAAGTTTATCATGTAATGTTCATTGGAGGAATTTGGCTATTTACTCAGGCAATGCCAGGGGGTGTGAGAGCCTGAGTTATGCCATAGGAGCAGGGGGATAAGAGGTGTATTTTCCTTTGAATTTCTATAGTGTGTCAAGTGGTCTGGTTTGAAGTACGGGAAGGTGGTGGCAGGCACTTCCTTTCTAAACAGGTCAAATAAAGGTCATTTTGCACTTTGGGGGAGCTGAGGGCAAGCATGCCCAGGGGAGGACCCAAGAGGTGAAGCTGGGAGGACTCTGGGGGGTGGGGGTGCTGATGCTTCTTGGCAGGCCAGGTCTGAGTAGTTCAGTATCCCTAGGGAGTGGGACAGGAAGAAGACAGAGCTAGGCTTAAGGATCTTTTCCAAACTCAGAGCCATTCTGGGTAAGTTCCCCAGGCTCCAGTCATTCCTAGATCCTGTGACATAATCCTACCAGCTTTACTTTTATGAATAGAAAACTTAGAATTGCCATGATTATGGTCCTTAAAATTAACAGGAGCAGGACAGGAAAATCCTCTCTCTCTCTCTCTCTCTCTCTCTCTCTCTCTCTCTCTCTCTCTCTCTCTCTCTCTCTCTCTCTCTCCCCTCCCTTCCTTTCTCTCTCTGTCTCCCTCCCTCCCCTCAAATGAGCTTTGCAAGAAATTTCAGCTCCACCTCAGTCAAGTTTACAATTGGTAAGCCATCATGTGAGCACCCAGGCCACCAAGAACTTCATCACTATCACTAGTTCTTAAAATGTGGAACATTCATGGCTTGAAATCCCTTGGAAAATGCTCATCCCTGGGCCCTGCTCAGACGAACTCCTGGGGGTGGGAGGAAGAGCACTGGGAAATAGTGTTGTGGCTGAAATCTCAGAGGCATGCAGTACAGTGCCTTCAGAAAGCCCCACTCTCAGCAAGGTCTTGCGGACAGAGATGGCTATACAAACAGGTCTGCAGAGCTGCCACTTTGCGAATTCTGCCTGTACAGCATCTGCTTTTTATCTCCTCATTTTACACAAAAGGAAACTGTGGTTTGGATGGTGTCGGTAACTTGTTAGAATTCTCATGGCTTATTCGTGGTGGAGCAGAGCCCCGAGCCAGTTCTTTCTCCGTAGTAGGGAGCTCTCTGCCTCCATCCAGCCTTTTCAAAATCAGCTAATCAAAGGCGACTTGGATCCATTTCAGTCCTGTCCGTGACCCCCCCACTCAACAGAAAAGATGAGTCCTGGGAGAACCACCGTGCCGATTCACACTCATTTGAATGCTGGAAAAAAAAACAGTGCATGGCTTCAGAGTCCTCTGTAGGAGGTGGAAAGATTCAGTCCACTAACTAAAAAGGTTTCTGTCTCACACAGGCACCCTTGCGAGCGGTACAGCCCCCCATCTGTCACAACGGGCTGGGCGGGGGTTGGGAGGGGGGGCTGGCTTACAGGCATTGCTGAAGCAAGAGTTTTTTTTTTTTTTGAATGGACTTTTTCTTTATTTTTTTTGAGACTTAACGATTTTTTTAATAAAAAGCAAATTATTTATATATAAATTTCACATATTTGTAATCCCCAGGATTCACCCCCCC
>PVHY01016241.1:0-34205 GCA_004024945.1 Uropsilus gracilis | reverse complement strand
ACTGAGTTAGAGAATAACCTCGAAAAGCCTCTTTGCCTGGAGTCTGAGGGCTTTATCCTTTATGAAAGTTAGTTTTCAGAAACACCCCTTCTGTGGGGACTGAGAGCTACGCCCATGGACACTGTCACCCATGGGTGTTTCCACCGCATGGGTGATGTATCACATAGGTCCCCTGGTCAGGCCAGGTCAGCTCCCAATAGTTAATTAGTTCTACACCTGTGGGACAGATCCTGAGTGATGGTGGTCGGTGATTCATAACCCAGTCCTCTGGCCATGGTGCTGCAGCAAACAGTCCTCTAGGGTAGGCCCTGGTAACTCTGAGCCCCTGCCAACTTCTGGTAGATTCCTGCATGGTCTGATCACCGTCGTTCATGGTTCACGTATCTATGGTTCATCATGGTTCAGCTATCATCCTTCATGGTTAAGGCAAGCCAAACGTTCAGGGCATTCACTCTGTATCTCTTGTTTTTTATTAAAATATGTATCAAGTACTCCAAAGATATATGGCCAACCTCGAGGGGAGACAGTTTGCATTTCTCCTGTAACACCTAGCCTTCTCTGCCATTTTGGACACTACTCAAATCTTATTCTTTGGATCCTCAAATCAGACCCTGCATTTCTCCCATTCTGCCTCCTCTCTATCCCATACAACTTCTGTGTTGAGTCTCCCAGGCAAAAACGATCCCTGTTCCAACAATTCTTGCCTTGTTCCCCTTTTTTCTCCCTCCAACTTTGTTTATTCTTTCCTAGGCAACACTGGGTCACCACTGCATAAAAGAAATCCATCATGAATAGCATTCAAAATTCAAAATTTTCTTTATTACTCATCTATTCCTTCTACTCCATGTATTCATTCCATTTTGCTAAGTTTCAAAACTCTCCCTAAATGAATAAAGAAATGTCTACCTATCTACCTGGGGAATTCCAGCTGGTTCCCTGAAGAGCACCAGTCCTTCTAGCAGCTCTAACATCACGTAGCCATACTAGCAGCTCTAACATCACGTAGACATACTAGAGGGAAATGTCAATCTCTCTCTCCCTCTCGATGAAGAACTGCATCCTCCCCAGTGTGGTGTGCTGGGCAGCATTCTCCCCCTCCCATTGCGTCTGACTCTTCATGGCCTCACGCTCTGGCCTCTGCTCCTTGTGATGGGTATGAACACAACTGGCCCGGGCATGTCGGGCTCCCTCCATGGGATTGGCTGTTGGCTGAAGTCTTGGAGCAGATACTGGTGTTGAGACTTGGGTGAAGTCTCAACTGCTACTTGCTAGGACAGGCTCCCACGGGAGAGACCTGCACATTATTGTCTTGAAGGCACAGGCCTAGAGGCAGCAGGCTGAGGGACACTCAGCCTGGTAGGGTTGGTCACCACTGCTTGGGCTTGTTGGTTAAAGTTGGCCGAGTTGGTGTGACTAACCCTTTCCCCGAGGCGGGCGTGGGCATGCATTGGCTGTTGCAGACTGAACTGGGTTCATGGAGCCAGGTCTGGTGTGATGAGCTCAGACAGCCAATGCCAGTCCAGAGAATTTGGCTTCCGACAAACGGGGCACACTGGAGACCTGTCCAGTGTTAGAAAAAGCAAAGGCACCAATGTGACCTTGCCAGGAGGTGGCAACCCATACTGGCATAGAGAAGAGCCTTCCTTCTAACCACTGCCATTTTGTTTCAGAGCCTTGACATGAGTTTTCTCAGGCTCTTTCCTTCTCATGAGGTATCTAGCCATGGCTGCCTAGGGGAAGCTGGGTGCATTTGTAGTTTCTCATACTTCCCGACACCGTGAAGAAGAAGACCCAGGTTTCTTATCAATCTTCCTTCTCAGTGCATTAACACCTGCACAGACTTTAGCATGTCCAAAATGAGCAGGTTTGAGGCTTTTTAAAGGCCTCTTGGCTAAGCTCAGGAGGATTCTTCTTACGCGTCATCCTGGGAATGATTGGCTTCTCTTCTGATTTCTTGGCTGTGTTTCCTGACTTTTTCTTCTCTTCAGTTATCTTGGCATGGTGTTCTTGCATCTTTTTGCTGTTTTCCTGCCCATGGCCCTTAGCTGTACTGCTCCTGCTGGATGCTGTTCTCTTATTTTTGCTATTAGACTACTTGGTCATGTTGACTGGAGCCCTCACATTGTCTGCAATGTCACAGATCACCTCTTCTTCCCCTAACAAGAAGTGTGTGTTCTTCACCTGGATGTTGGCCTTGGGTGTACCATCCAAAGGCTCCGATGTCTTGCATTTGTTCTTCTGGCCCTTATCATGTGAAATGACATCGGTCTTCCATGGTATCTCATCCAGGATGATGACTTCATTATCCTTGATCATCTCTCTGGGACTGTTGGGTTGATTAAGATCTTTCAAGGAGCTGAAGAGCTGAGGAAGGTTGAATATCTTCCACCACTGTAGCAAGGTCTGCAAAACTGTTGCTCAAATCCATCCCACATTCATGCAAACCTTGATCTTCAGCACTCAGGCTATGTTCTCCCAGATCAGTGTTTTCAGATGTTGGCAGCTTCTCTGGGCCAAGGGTATCCAGATGAGATTGGGCGCATTCAGGGTGGTATTGAAACTGGGTGCCCCAACCCCCCCCCCCCCGGCTGTAGACAAACCATGGTGTCGAGGAGCTGATATATCTCAGAGACCTCTAAAGTGACTAGTGGAGGATCTTGGTTTACTCTTGTGATCTTTCAGGCATCCAAATGTTCTGAATACTTGGTTTAACATCATCCAAATTGTTACTCTCTGTTTCGTCCAGGCTGGGTGCTGACTAGTACCCTGAACTGGAGTTGTCCAGTCACTGTAATGTCCCCAAAATTAGGCGGTGAGTGACTCTCTATCATCTTGATCCTACTTCTGAATTCTGCAGTCGGTGACAGACAAAATGTCTTACTGGAAGTTGGCCATCCCACTGAAGTGTCCATCCACAGATCAGTCTCCATCGCTGGAAAGGAGTGAAGGAAGAAGTCATTCTCTGGTAAGTGAGATGCTCCCCCAGACACCCATAAAGTAAGTAAGTGTCTTTCAACAATGCCAAACTCCTGAGGGATTTTATGAATGATCATGGACAAGGTCCTGTGCTAAAAGAAAGTAGGTGATTATTCTATTTTTAACATAATATTGATATAAATGCTGTTGTTTCTTCTTTTTTTTTGTTTTCACAGTGATTATAAGTCAAACAAAAATTTATTTTAAATTCTGAAAAGTTTTCTAAAATCTAGTATTCTCTCAGCGTCCTCTCAATTCCCTCCACTTTCCTGAGAGTATAAGAACACACAGGAAAGGAAGAGCTCTTCCTCATGAAATACGTAGGCAAAGACAGATGCTGAACTTAGCTTGATAGCTTTAGCCAGGACCTACGAACACGTTGGCTTAAATTCTGGTGTGAAATAGCAAGGGAGGGAACATTAAACTGGCATGATCACAATCAGGTTCTGAAGCAACAGGTCAGGGATGGAGGTTAACTATGTGCGGGAGCTATGGGGACTGATCAACAGGCAGTAAAGTGTGTAGTCTCTCATCTGTGTTGACTGTTCTTATGAGTTTTTAATTGGCCGTACAGTGTCCCATTTTCCCACCTCCTTTAAGTGTTCTTCATTTTAAAATGGAGAATCCTGAGTGAGGTGGTGGTTGTTAAAATCTCAGGACTTAAGTTCCATCAATCTGTGAGCTTATCACTTTCCAAAGGCACAATTAGGCCTATTTTGCTATTTAAACTCACTTTGAATCTCGGTTCTGTAATGGGTTGAGCAGGCTCAGAGGAGTAGATCGCAGAGGTGGAAGCTGGTGGTAGACTATTTGCAGGCTGAACCTCTTGTAGGACATCACCATTTCTGGTTGAGGGGCAGAGCCTCTACTTCCCGTGTATGATCCTGAGACATAGGATTGTAGGCAGGGACCAAGTACCCCAGATAGTAGTGTCCCCAGTGTCCTTGATTATGGTAATATGCCTGCCCTCCCTTCTGATAGGGGAGTGAAAGGCTATGGCCCTGATTTGGAATATGAGGTGGAGTGCCCTGAACAAGGCTGGCAGAAAGTAGTGGAAACAGAGGGACTATGTGACTGATATGGGAATTTCAATCATACTGGGCTGTCATTGACATGGAAGAAACAGACATGTCCTGGTCAATGACAGTCACAGTTATTTCCAATCAAAGATGGGCTCCGTTCAGTGCTTCCTGAGCAATCCCACTCAAAAACACATGGATAGGAAGGCGTGGAGGTGGAGAACTGGCCCTGACTGGAAACTCCAGACAACATAGCTGTGCTAGAATGTTGGTACAGGTAGGCACTAACCATGAGGGAATGAAAAGAATTGGCTTAGGCTGATGGTAGTAGCCACGTGGAGATGGTGGCTGGGGAATCGCTGTAGATGCTTCCTGCTAGGGAAGCTGCATTGCTCACCACAGGAAGAGAGAGCTGCAAGTTTGTTGTTCCAAGAAAAGATGGGTTTTGGACATTTTCTGTGGAGAAAAAGAGAGGGGTGAGAATCAGTTAGACCCATACATTTTCATTTAGATGAGCAATATTAACTTAACTCTGAGGGTCTGCTACCCTCAGAGAACCTCTTAATAACCAACTCTCTGAGATGCTAAACATCAATTTGTGGTGACTGTAAAGGCAGGACCAGTTTGGGTCTCTTCATAGCTAGTGACAGTGCTCCCCAACTCAGCCGAGTCTTGCATGCTCCCCACATGGGCTGGTTTTCACATTGTTCTCCAGCTTAGAAGCAGCAGGAACCAGCACCACTTTTATTACCTACACTCTTGCCTACGATCAGAGTATTTGAGAGCTGGGCAGTCCTTGATCTAATCTCTAATTTGACAGGTGAGGAAATGGAAGCTGAGAGAGGACGGGAGATGTGTTCAAGTCTTCACTTAGTTTGTATGCATCACTGACTCACTGGCGGAACTGAGGTGTTCCAGAAACTTGCCAGGTATGTCTGGCCTGAGCACAGTGCCAGAAACTGGAGGAAATAGAACTTTCCATATAGACAGTTTGGGAGGGTAACTAGAAAGCAATACAGCTATACGCATGGTAATTTGCTTGTGCCGTTGATAAGCCATTACCTAGAGTTCATAAAAACAGTTCAGTGGGTAAATTTAAAGGGCTCCTTTTTTGTTTGTTCAATTATATTTATTGAGATAAGGATGATTTACAGCACAGTTGATGCCACAGGATATAGGTTTACTCCTCCTCAATTGTATATTATTTGACCACATCCACCAACAAAGTCAGTATTAGACAACCGCACCCTCCTTTGTACCCCCTCCTTCTAATCACATCTCTCTTCTAATCATTTAATGAAAGTACAGGTAATACCTACTTTTGTCCAGAACAGTTATATGAGTTTAGATGGCAGTTAATTGATATAAAAGAGTAAAGATAGTGACATTTCCTTTTATTATTCCTTTATTATTATTTTCATAAAACATTATTGCTTTATCTTTGAATTACAATATTATGTAAATGGGGGTGTTATGGCTTCAGAGTTCAATATGTCTAGATGTTTTACCATATCCATCACCAAAGTGCCCGTGCCTTTCAGCTGTTCAGTTGACCTCTGCACCATTTCCTCCTCTCCCCTTCCTCTCTCTGTTTGGGTAGTTCCTTGTTTTCATTTAATCTATGAATATTTTGTTGTGCTTTATTAGTTTGTTTACTGTGCATGTTTATACTCAACATGTGAGTATAACATGTGAGTGAAAGCATGTTTGTCATTGTTAAAGGTCTCTTTTAACCCTTCTGAAGCCTGTTCTCTGGTCCTACTTCAAAATGGTTGAGAGTTAGTGTCTCATAAAGTGTTTTTCGAAAGAAAAAAGCGGAGCTTCTAATTACTTATCTATAAAATGAATGTAATAACAACGTAGTGGTATGTACATGAAAAGATAAATTTATGTATGGAAAATGTGTTCTGAAAATAGTGAAAAATCATAACAAAATCTCAGATCTAAAAAGAAATATGTAGCTATTCACCAAAACTTAATGTGTGATAGGCATCAAGACATAAATTTATGAACAGATGAATTGCTGTATGATACATGCAATGTTGTTAAAATGAATGTGACCTACTTAATAAGGCTATCACCTCAAAAATTCACATTAGAAGGATATTTTGAATAAATTCTTAGCCAGTGCATCTAGCAGAAAAGCTTCGTCAGTACATATAGCATAAAAGGCCACAAGATGCAATAAATGTGAATTTATAGGTGACCAAAATATAGGTGAATAAGGAATTAAAACTGTCCTAGAACCAATGATGTATGAAAATGTAAAACTTAAAAAAGAAACTGGCACAGAGGGCAGAGAGAGAAATACTAATTCCAATATTGGGCTCACTCTTATTTTTTGTATATTACTCAGCAGATAACAGATATCACACAAAACAGGCAGAAACAAACACTTAAGCATCATGATTTTTATGCTCATCCTTAAATTTTAAGTTATTCTCACCTACAATATCCAGGAAAATATCATCCCCCAAATTTGAGGATACCACTGCTAGAATCTAACTGGGAAAAGGTTGTGTTTTTTTTTTAACTTAGGAAATCCCAGATAATTTCACAAAATCGTTTTTATATACATGCAGAATTATAGATTTGGGGCCTGAGGTTTTTTTCACTTGGGTAGCCAAGATCTCTGAACAATGCTGACCATTACCAGTGTGATCTTTGCATTAGGAACAAAAAACTGTAAAGATGACAAGCATCCTTGACTTGGTGATTCAGATAGGAGATATCACTTTTTAACTTTTAGCAGGTAAACTATCAACATACTTTAAAAATCAGCATGAAATAAAACACTAAAGATTGTTTCACCCTTCCCCGTAGAAGACCACTTACTAGCTTCTAGCTTATAGGAAACATTGTTTCTAAACCATATTTCTGAAATGTTCCTATTCGAAACTATTAAATGCCATCTGTGCTCTGAGAGGCTACAAGATTTTTCTGGTCATGCGCTTTTCCTAGTGTAGCCTCAGTTGCCTTCCTCTTACTCTAAGGGCTCGCTAAAGTCCGCTTTCTGTCCTGTCCTGAGAAGATTTCACTCTAGGCTCTTCTGTTTTCATTTAAAATGCTTTTCTCCAACATTCTAACGCACACTGCCTGTTTTCCTCGTTAAGTCCTCCATGCTCTCCTCTATATTTATATTTTCCTCTCCCTCGTTTGTATGTTTTTCCTCATGCATAATTCTTGTATGTCTCTACTTAATAAAACACCATCCCCAAATGCCTTTGAATACTTACTTGCTTCCCCATAGCCCAACATTCTCATTTCCCCCCTGTTTTCTCTGACTTTTTAGATAGAAAACCCCAATACATCAGTATTGATTTTTGGAACAGCACAGTAAATTTAAAGGGATGAACTTGAAATATTGCAGGAGGGTGCATTTACTAAAAATACAACAACATTTTTAAAATACAACAATAATAAAACAACGATCTGTTTCTTTTGCTTAAATAATTTATATATATATTTCACAACATGTGATCCCTGGGGGTCACCCACCACCTCTGCTCCCTGGCCATTTCAGCTGGTCCTTCCCGCAGTTGTGTGCTTTCATTTGGTTGTCCATATATTATTAGTGAAACCAAGCATTAGGTTTCTGTTTTTTCTCTTCTGACTTGTGTCTGCCAATATGATTTCTTCAAGGTACATCATGTTACCAAAAAATCATCAAATCTGTCATTTTTAATTGATGAATACTATTCCACAGTGTATATATACCACATCTATTCCAGTCATCTGTCTTGGGGCATTTGAGTTGTTTCTATTTCCTGTTGTTTTCTATAAATAGTCCTGCAATAAACATCTGAGCACAGGTGTCTCTTTGTACCCACATTGAGGTCTCCTTTGTGTAGATTCCCAGAAGAGTAATTGCTGGGTCAAAGTGTAGTTCCATTATCATGTGTTTGCAGGTTCTCCACACAGCTTTCCATAGTGGCTGAACCAGTTTACATTCCCACCAGCAGTGTAAGAGTGTTCCTTTCTCTGCAATACACACCAGCACTTGTTGATGTCTGTTTTTTGGGTGTGGGCTGTTCCTACTGGTGTAAGGTGCTATCTTATTGTGGTTTTCATTTGCATTTTCCTAATTGCTAGTGACCTTGAGAGTTTTTCATGTGCCTGTTGTTCATTTGTACTTCCTCTTTAGAGGAGTGTCTTTTTAGATCATCTCCCCACATCTCACTGGTTTTTTGGCTTCGTTTTTGTTAAACTCTGTGAGTTCTTTGTGTATCTTTGTTATCAGACCCTTATCACTTGTATGGAGGGCAAAAATTTTTTTCCACTCGGTTGGGGCTCTTTTTGTTTTTTCTGTTGTCTCTTTTGCTGTACAGAAGCTTTTTAGTTTGATATAGTCCCTCCAGTTTTTGTCTTCCTTCATTTCTTTGCCAACTATAGATGTGTCAGAATGGATTTTTGAATAGTAACCCTTGAAGAGTTTTGCTCTGGTTTTCCCCTCTGTGTATTTTATGGTTTTAGGTCTTACATCCAAGTCTTTTATCCAGTTTGCATTAGTTTTTGTACATGGTGTGAGGTTGATATCCTGGTTCATTTTTTTTGCATGTCTTGGTCCAGTTTTCCCAACACTAATTATTGAAGAGGCTGTTCTTGTTCCGCTCTAAGTTTTTCACTCCTTTGTCAAAGATTAGTTGACTATGTATGTGTGGCTTTATTTCAGGGGATTCAGTTCTGTTCCATTGGTCTGATTGTCTGTATTTGTACCAGTACCAAGCTGTTTTAATTACCAGTTTCTCTTTTTCTGGTCAGGAGGTTTTCTGATAATCCAGGTCTTTTGTTATTCCATATGAATTTCAGTAATTTTTGTTCTATCTCTTTGAAGAATGTCTTTGGAATTTTTATGGGATTGCATTGAATTTGTAGATTGCTTTTGGTAGGATGGCCATTTTAATGATGTTAATGCTTCCAATCCATGAGGAGGGAATGTCCATTCATTTTCCCCAGGTTTTGTTTTGTGTTTTTTTTTTTCCGGTAAATGGGATGATTTCTTTAATTTCTTCATCTTCTGCTTGACTTTTTGTGTATAAGAAGGCTACTGTCTTCTGTGTGTTGATTTTGTAACTGGCTACTTTACTGAACTGGTTGATTGTTTCAAGAAGGATTTTGTGGGTTTTTTTGGATTCTCTACATAAAGAATAATATCGACTGCATATAATGAGAGCTTCTGTTCTTCGTTCCCTATTTGTACTCCTTTTATGTCTTTCTCTTGTCTTATTGCCCTTGCTAGAACTTCCAGTACAATGATAAAAAGTAGTGGCGATAGTGGATATCCATCCTTGCCTGGTTCCAGATCTTAATTGAAATGACTTTAATTTTTCCCTATTTAAGATGATGTTTGCTGTAGGTTTGTCATAGATGACTTTTATTATGTTGAGATGTTCCTTTTATCCCCAAATTTTCAAGAGCTTTTATGATAAATGGGTGTTGACCTTTATCAGATGCTCTCTCTGTATCTATTGATATGACCATATGGTTTTTGGTTTTCTCCTTATTGATGCAGTGGATTATATTCATTTTTTTCGAATGTTGAACCATCCCTGTGCCCCTGGGATAAATCCCACTTGGTCATTGTGAATAATGCTTTTTATACATCGATGGACTCGATTTGCCAAATTTTTATTTAAGATTTTTGCATCCACGTTCCCTATAGCTTTCTTTCTTCATGCTGTCCTTGTTTGGTTTTGATGTGAGTGTGATGTTTGCTTCATTGAATGTGTTTGTCAGTTTTCCTTCTTTCTCAATTTTTTGGAAAACCTTTAATAGTGCAGGCATTATTTCCTCTTTGTATTTCTGGTAGAATTCTGGTCATGGGCTTTTATTTTAGGTAGAATTTTGATGACTACTTCAGTTTTGCTGCTTGTGATTGTTTTGTTTAAGTTGTCTACATTTTTCTTTAGTTTTGGGTGTTTGTATCTTTCCAAGAATCTGTCCATCTCATCCTGGTTGTTGTATTTGTTTGCATATAGGTGTTCATAGTCATCTCTGTTTATTGTAAAAATGAGTTTAAACCCCCCTCAAGACTGAAACCTGAAGTGTTAATCACTAGGGTTAAAAGTTGGCTATTGAGATGCAAGGCATCTCAAATTCCAAGGAGACTCAACTATGTCTTTGTAGAACTTTTCCTAGCTTTTGCTAACTTGGCCAGGTATGTGTGGGGGAAAGCTAAAAGCAAGAAAATAAATGGACACAGCTGCTTACTCTTCCCTTAACTGGGAGAAAGAAAGTACTTATCCAAGTGAAAAGGCCTTGTCACATGGAGGGATTATTTCTTTAGGGATGTGCAGAGTGTCACAAATTGTATTTGATGCCAATTTTGTGTATTCTATATCAATTTTGTACTGTGTCATGCAGGAAACTGCATGTATATGGAAATGTATTTTGAGCTTTTGCAAAATCTATAAAATGCCGGCATCAACAAAGTTCGAGACCTTGAGTCTGACTTTCCTTCTGAGACCCAAGAGGCCTCGGCTTAGTCTGCTAATAAAACTTTCCTATTTGCCTATTTCTCTGAGAGTCTGTGCTTGCGGCCGTTTAACATTCGGAGGTTCCAGCGAGATCCGTCTACCTCTGAGCAGCAGCCGCAGGCACAATCCTCATCCTTTTCCTGATTTTTTTTTTTCCTGAGAGGGAGAGATGGGTGAGTGTGTGTGTGAGGCAGTGAATGTGTTTGGCCCAACTTGCCACAGGGTCTGAATCCATACCTGAGTTTCCTTAAAGTTCATAAAGACTTATGTAGTTTTGTCCTCAGGGGCAAAAGTAGCAAGGGATTTGTACTTGTGCTCCTATGCCAAGGACTTCTTAGGGTCTCGCGAGAGGCCAGGCTGGGTGGAGCGCCTGTTAGTTGCCCGTATTTCCCTTCAGCATGCCCTCCTGTCTCTTCTTTGCCTTTTTCTCGTGTTTTGTGGCTGCTGACAGCTGATTCCTTAGAACGTTCATCTTTTCCTTCACAGCTGGTACTGAAGATCTCACCGTTTGCAGCAGAAGATCTGAAATAGAGACTTTTACCCAAGAGCTGTTTGCTCTGGAGTATTGGGTGAGTAGTAGGGTCCCGCTCCCTATACTATGTTAAAGGATCCTTTGTTGTGGCCCTTTCCTGGGAACGCTGGACAAAGCCGTGATCCCGAAAGGCAGGGTGCTCAGAGATGTCTGTGGCAACCCCTGGAAGTATTGGGGAGTCCCAATGCAAAATGAAAATTTAGGTTCTCCTAGTGAAGTCTCTGTAAGACTCCTTGGATAGGGACTTTAGCAATTAGTCGTTCAGTCCTTATGAGTTCTGTCTTAAAGTGGCCACTTGTCTTGGACAGAGAGTTTCTGTCCTCTCTGTTCTGTGTTGGATATTGCCTCTTGTTTTTTGTTTGATTTTTAATAACAGCAGCTCAGGACAGAAAACATCTGTCCCAGATGCTCTATTGAACTGTATTCCTGGTCATTTTAAGTTCTTCTGGGAAAAAGCAGCGGGAAAAATAAGGTTAAGGTAGTTAATTTAGAGTGTTAACCACTTGTCTCCCAGACTGCCGGCTATATGATAAAAGCACAACTTAAAAGATTCAGTTCCTGCCTCTGCTTTAATTGGCCTTCAGTAATTCGGTGCAGGGGCTGGGGCTCTGGATGGGATGACTTCCTAACAGCACTGTCAGGTGATTTCACCTGGGGACTCATCCATGCTTGATTCCAGCACCTCCCTTTGCTCTCGCACTTCTGTTCTGGTTCCTGGCTTTGACCAATTTGGCTACTAGTTTAAGATGCCTTGTTTTGATCTGATCTGTCTCAGAGCTCTATCAGGTTGTTCTGGTCTTGTTTGGTTTGTTTTAGGGCTCTGATTAAAATGGGTGGTGATATAGACTCCATTCCTGGCATTAGACTCTCAGTATGTATTCTTGCAAATTGCTCTCATTATGCTTATGACTCCATATAAGAAATATAATACAGAACTGTAGCACTGTTTGGTTTATGTATGTGCTGGGGTGTTAAAAAGTGTCCTCTTACTGGGATTCTAAACTCTCACACTGTTTTTCTATTGGATTTTAGTTGTAAAAAGTTTGGGGAAATGGGGAGAGATGCTGAAGCTGGTTTGTACAGCACTTAACCCTATAACCTCACAGTGAAGAGCAGAAACTTAACCCTGAATCACCATGGTTCTTTTCTGAGCAATATTGTTTTGTTTTGCTTTTAAAGTATTATAAAACTTAGATAAGAAAACCAAAAAAATCAGGGGGTTCCAGACACTATGACAAGGAGGGTGGAGCGATCATTTGGAGCCATGTCTAAGGGCATTCAAACTTTTTTTCTGCACTTTCCAGGCAGCTGCACTTAGACTCACAACTCTTATCAGAGTTTTTCTGCTTTTAATTACCTTGAATTTAGGCTCTTTTGGTCTTTTAAAGCTTACTGTTTTAGTGCTAGCCCTTCTAGATGTCACTGCCCATATCTTCCCGAAATATATGCTAATAAATGTTTATGCTAATAACTTGTTCTTATCTCTCCAGGCAACGTCATACCATTTAGACAGGATTAAAATGCCGGATGTATTTGGCAAAATATGTTCTGAATGTCCTTGAACTTTGCCCTGCATGTGAAACTTATGTTGAATAAACCTTGAGAACCATGGAATTTTTATTTTGTTTCAGCATTTGGACAAACACATGATTGACTTTAATTGGGGGCCTGTTGTAACCAAAAAAAAAAAATTCATGTTAAAATTGGTAAATGTATCATTTTGGCAAAAAAAAAATGTTTCTCAGGATGTCAACAGAAGTTGCCTAAATTTGACAGTGAAAAATAACATGACACCGTTCATTTGAAATGTGTTTTCCTTCTGTCTTATCCCTCAAGGATCCTAATTGTAGAAAGGTAGGGAACGACTCCAATACTGCCGCCAGTTTCTGCTGGGGATGTCTCCAGGCTGCAGCTAAATGGCCCACAGACTTATCTAAAATTAGAGAAGTTTTGCAAGGCCCCCAGGAGAGCCCTTCTGCCTTCCTGGGCCATCTCATGGAAGCTTACAGAATATATACTCATTGAGCCAGAGGCTCCAGAGAACAGAAAGGCCATTAACCTAGCATTTGTGGCTCAATCTGCTCCTGATATTTTTAAAAAGTTCCAAAAGTTAGATGGGTTTGAAGGGAAGGTGACAAGTGAGTTGTTAGTAGTGGTAAAAAAGGTTTTTCATAATAGGGACTCTACTGAAGAAAGGCTTGCCTCCAACCAATCTGAGGGTGACAAGCTCACTAAACTGGTTGTCAGAGGGAGCCAACCAAAGATGACTTCATGCACCAGACCACCTCCAGGACCTAAAAACTGTACGAAAGACTAGACTCAGGGGATAGAGGGGTCCAGCCTCCATGTCCTGATGGGACCGCTTAGGCAGTGGACCAGGCTGAAGGTGGACCCTAGCTTAAGCTAGTTAATAAAGCCTTTACTGTTCTTGCATCATGTGTGAGCGGAGGGAATTTATAATGAAACCCATGAAGCAGATTTAACAATACAAGGATACCCTGTGTTGCCCTGGGATCGCCTGGAACACACTGAAACAAACAGTTCCTAGTCTTGGCCTCCCTTCCTAGGCTGGGATTGAAAAATACCTTTTAAAGCACATTATTAATTTCTCTCATCTGCCAGCCTCAACTCTCCCCTCCCCCATTTCATTCTCAGTCCCTCTCCTGCACCCCCATTCCCCCTACATCCACCCACTCCATCAATGCTCCTGACACTCAACCCCACACCCAACCCCAGTTCCACCAGGTGCCCTGTTGTGTGCGGCATCTCTGGTCAACCACTGTGGGACTGGTCCTTGCATGTGGTCAGCCTGTGCCACCACTCCCCTCAGGCACAGGTTAAATGCATTGCTCTGCCTGGCTATTGATGGTGAATTTTGGAGCAGGTGGCACCTGCTGGGTTAATGGAAGATGCCCTGGTGGCCCGTTTGTTTACCGTTAAGGCTCCTGTGACGTTTGAGCTCATTCAGTGCTAAACCCTGGATGCCTGGCTCTCAAAGTCAGGTTGGCAGCTAAGAGCTTGCCAATTCTGAGGGTTTTGGAAGCACAGAGGTCTCCTCACATTGAGTCTCCGCCCCTCAGAAAGAGGTGCCAGCCCACTGCGGAAACTCACTAGCAAAGGGGCACCAAGATCCTGCCTCCCAGTTTGTTGAGGTTAATTAAGTACCACCTGTGGGCCATGGACTGAGGGATACTGGATACATGGATACTGAGGGAACTGTGATTCGTAGCCCAGCCCAGGTTAGTCTCTGTGCAGCAGCAAACAGTCCACTTGTATAGACACCGGTAGCTCAGAGCCCTTGCAGCTTCTGGTAGATTCCTGCTTGGTCTCCATTAGCCTTCCCCAGCTATTATAAATCATGGATAAGACAAACCAACCCTTTGGGACACTCATTCTGTATCTCTTATGACTTTTAAAATATCTATCAAGTTCTCCTAAGACATATGAGCAACCTCCAGGAGAGACATTTTGCATTTCTCCTGTAACACCTAGCTTCCTCTGCCATTTTGGACACTACTCAATCATTACTCATTGGATCCTCAAATCGGACCCTTCCCATTCTCCCACTTCTGCCTCCTCTTATCTATCCATATAACATCTGTGTTGACTCTCCAAGCCCTGGAACCACTCCTTGTCCCATCAATTCTTGCCTTGTTTCCCATTTTCTCCAGCCAACTTTGTTTATTCTTTCCTAGGCATTCCTGGGTCCCAACTCCACCAAAGAAAACAATGGTGAAAGCATCTCAAAATTCAAAGTTCTCTTTATTACTCATCTGTTCAATCTACTTCATGTTTTTATTCAATTTTTGCTAAGTTTTTAAACTCTTTCTAAATAAAGAAATGTCTATCTACCTGGGAAATCCCAGCTGGGCCCCTAAATAGCACCAGCCTTTCTAGCAGCTCTCACATCACGTAGCCATAGTAGAGGGAAAGGTCCATCTCTCTCTCCCTCTCGATGAAGAACTGCATCCTCCCCAGTGCGGTGTGCTGGGCAGCATTCTCACGCTCCCGCTGCGCCTGCCTCTTCATGGCCTCGCGCTCTGGCCTCTGCTCCTTTGTGATGGGCGTGGACACGACTGGCCCAGGGATGTCGGGCTCCCTCCATGGGATCCGCTGGCGGCTGAAGTCGTGGAGCAGATACTGGTGTTGAGACTTGGGCGGAGATGGGCGCTTGCTGGCTGCCTTGGGGACAGGCTCCCACTGGAGAGACAAGCATGAGGATGTCTTGGAGGACACAGGCCTAGTGGTAGCAGGATAAGGGACATTTGGCCGGGTGGCATTGGTTACCACTGCTTGGGCTGGGTTGGTTGAAGATGGCCAAGTTGGTCTGATGAGCCCTGTCCCTGAAGCGGGCGTGGGCTCATATGCATTGGCTGCTGTAGACTGAACTGGTTTAGTCGAACCAGGTCTGGCGGGATGAGCTGAGACAGGACGTTGTGAGGCCAGAGACTGTGGCCTCCGAGAAACAGGGCGCACTGGGGGCTTGTCCAGACTTAGAAAAGGCAAAGGCACCAACTTGACTTTGCCAGGAGGCGGCAGCTCATACTGGGATGGAGAATAGAGTTCCTTTTTGGCACTGCTGTTTGATTTTGGCTTCTTGAGTTGCGTTTTCTCATGCACTTTTCCTTCACATGAGGTATCTAGCGATGACTGCCTAAGCGAAGGCTGGGTGTCTTTGATGTTTCCCATACTTCCCAGTGCCCGCAAAGAAGAGGATCCAGGTTTCTTATCGATCTTCTTCCCCAGTGCATGAAAGACCTGCACAGACTCCAGCATGTGCAAACCTAAGCAGGTTCGAGGCTTTTTAAAGGCCTCTTGGCTAAGCTCAGGAGGATTCGTCTTATGCTTCATCCCGCGATTAGGTGTTTTCTCTTCTTCTGCCTTGGTTTTACCTCCTGCATGTTTATTCTCTTTCGCTTTCTTGGCCTGGTGTTCACGGGTCTTTTTGGTCTTTTCCCCCCCATGGCCCTTAGCTCTGCTGCTCCTGCCAGATGCCATTCTCAAAGTCTTGCTGGTACTCTGCTTGGTCATCTTCCCAGGAGCCCTGTCACTGGCAGCAACCTCACCAATCACCTCTTCTTCCCCTATCAAGCAGTACGGGGTCTTTGCCTGGATTTTGGCCTTGGGAGCACCATCCAGAATTTCCAGGGACTTGTGTTCATTCTTCTGGCCTTTATCAGCTGAAATGATATTGGTCTTCTCTGGCAGATCATCCAAGATAATGACTTCGGGATCCTTAATGATCTCACTGGGACCTTTATGTTGTTCAATATCTTTGAATGAGCTGAAGCGCTGAGAAAGGTGAATATCTTCCACCAGTGTAGAACCGTCTGGAAAACTATCATTCAAATCCATCCCACAGTCAAACCTCCCTTGATCCTCCAGACTCAGACTATTTTCTCCTAGATCATTGTTTTCACTATTCAGCAGCTTCTCTGGCCCAAGGGTCTCCAGGAGCTGGTATATCTCAGGGTCCTCTAGAGGGACTAAGGGAGGATCTTGGTTATTTCCTCTGTACTTAACGGAATCCTGAGGCTCTGAACACTTGGTTTTAGTCTCTTTCAAATTCTTACTCTCTTTTTCCTCCTGCCTGGGAGATGGAGGCAGTGCCAAGAGATGACTAGAACCCTGGACTGGAGCGATCACTGAAATGTCCCCAAAATGAGGTGGTGGATGATTCTCAAGGATCTGGATCCTGCTGGTGAAAGACTTGGGGAATTCTGGAGTGGGTGAGAGATAAAATCTCTGACTGGACGGTGGCCATGCCAGCGAAGGATCCATCCCCACAGCAGTCTCCATCACTGCAAAGGAGTGAAGGAAGAAGTCAGTCTCTGGTAATTGAGATGCTCCCCTAAGACACCAATATAGCAAGTATGTGTCTTCCAACAATGCGCAAGCCTCTTCCACCTTAAGGACTTTCTGAGGGTCAAGGACAAGTCCCTGTGCTAGGAGAAAGAATGGGACTGTTCTATTTTTAACTTAATGGTGACCTTAATGCTGTTATTTCTGCCTCTTGTTGTTGGGTTTTTTTTTTCATTTTTTAATATTTCATAGCTGTTATAAGTCATCTAAACAAAAACTTTTTTAAAATGTGAAATATTTTCTAAAATCTAGCATTTTGAGTCTTCTCATTTCCCTCCACTTTCTTGAGAGAATAAGAACACACAGGAAAGGAATGAGAGCTTATCCTCACGAAATCATAGGCAACACAGATGCTGAACTGAGCTGGGTTGCTTTGGCCAGGAGCTACGAATGCAAGGACTTAAATTCTGGTGTGAATGAAGGACGTGAGGGAATGTTAAACTGGCATGATCACAATCAGAGCTCTGAAGTAACAAGTAAGGGAATGAGTTCACTACAGGTTGGTAGGACAGGGGGTCTGATGAAGACAGTGAGGTGTGTGGTGTCCTTCATCTCTGTTGATGGTTCTTACATGTAGCTTAGATGGCCATACAGTGTCCTACCTTCCCACCTGTTCTACATGTTCTGCATTTGAAATTGGAGAATACTGATTGAGGCAGAGGTTGTTAAAGTCGCAAGAGTTAAGTTCTCTCAATTTGTGAGCTTATCACTTCCCAGAGGCAGATTTGGTCTTATCTAGCTATTTTTACTCACCTTGAAATCTCGGTTCTGTAATGGGTTGAGCAGACACAGAGTAGTAGACCCCAGAGGTGGAGGCTGGTGGTAGAGTATTTGCAGGCTGAACCTCTTGTAGGACCATCACTATTTCTGGTTGAGGGGAAGAGCCTCTACTTCCCGTGTATGAAACTGAACCATAGGATTGAAGGAAGGGGCCTTTTTCCCCAGATAGTAGCGGAATCATTGTGCCTTGATTATAGTGGTACACCTGTCTTCCCTCCTGATTGGGGAGTGACAGGCTGTGGCCCTGATATGGAATCTGAGATGGTGTGCCCTGAACAAGGCTGGCAGAAAGTGATGAATATAGAGGGACTATGTTGCTAGCATCTGAAGTTTGATTGTACTGGGCTGTCATTGCCATGGAAGAAACAATTGTGTTCTGGTCAATGACAGTCACACTGAAGTCCCCTAGTGATGATGGGCTTTTTTCAGTGCTGCCTGAGAGATCCCACTTAAAAATACTGGGATAGGTAGGTGTTGAGTTGGAGAACTGGCCCTGAAAGGAAACTCCAGATGACATAGGTGTGCTAGGATCTTGATAAAGGTAGGCACTACCCATGAGGGACTGAAAAGAACTGACTGAGGCTGATGGTAGCAGACACACAGAGCTGGTGGCTGGTGAAGATTCTCTGGAGAAGCTGCAGATGCTTCCAGTTAGGGGAGCTGCATTGCTCACCACAGGAAGAGAGAGCTGCAAGTTTGTTGTTCCAAGAAAAGATGGGTTTGGGACATTTTCTGCAGGGAACAAGAGAGGGGTGAAAAACCAGTGAGACCGACAGGTTTCCACTTTGTGGAACAATAAGTCTGCTACCCTCAGAGTTCCTGAATACCCAACTCTCTAAGATGCTAAACATCCTTTTGTGGTTATTGTAAAGGCAGGAGCAGTTTGAGTCTCTTCTGTGCTGACGATGGTGCTCCGAACTCAGGTGCAGACATGCAGGGCCCCTACATGGGTGATTTCCACATAGTTCTCCAGATTAGGATCATCTGGAACCTGCATCGCTCTTAGTGCCTAGACTGTTGCCTACGATCAGAGCATTTTAGAGCTGGGCAGTCCTGGTCTTTTCTCTAATTTGAGAAATGAGGAAATGGATGGAGGCTGAGAGAGGCTGGGTAGATGTATTCGAGTTCTTTCCGTATGTGGCATTCATGACTGAGTGGCAGAACTGAGGTGTCCAGGCTTTCTTGCCAGGTGCCTCTGGCTGCAGCACAGTGCAAATAACTGGGAGCAATAAAACTTTCCATATAAACATTTTGGGGGGCTAACTAGAAAGTCATGCAGCTATTCCCATGGTAACTGCTTGTGCAGTTGATCTGCCATTACCTAGAGTTCATTAAACTCAGCCCAGTGGGTAAATTTAAAGGGGTCTCATTTGTTCTTTGTTTTAGTTATATATATATATGTATATATATATATATATATATATATATAAGGTTGTTGTGCAGCACAGTAATGCCATAGGATATAGGTTTACTCCTCTACAATTGTATATTACTTTCCCATACCCAACCACCAAATTCCCAGTAATCCCTGATTAGGTGATCTCATCCTCTTCACTCCCACCCTCCTCTAATCACATCCTTCTTCTAATCATCTAATGACAATACAAGCAACTTCTAATTTTGTCCAGAATAAACATATGCCTTTAAACGGCAGTTGATTGCTATAAAAGAAAAGTGAAAGTGGCTTTCCCGGTAGAGTATTTCTTTCTTTATATTTTAATAAAGCTTTAATGATTTACCTTTTAATTACAATATTATGTAAATGGAGGGTTATAGTTTCATACTTCAATATGTCTAGGTGTTTTACCAAATCTGTCACCAAAGTGCCAGCGCCTTTCAGCTGTCCAGTTGACCTCCTGCACTCTTTCCTTCTATTCCACTTCTCTCTCTGGGTAGCCTCCTTTTTTTCACACAATCTATGAATTCTTTTTTGTGTTTTATTAGTTTGTTTACTGTGGTTGCTATTATGCAATATGTCAGTGCAAGACTGTTGGTCATTGTTAGGCTCTTTTTACCCTCCTTAAACCTGTTCTCTGAAGTGGTTGAGCGTTCATGTCTCATAAAGTGCTTTTGAAAAGAAAAGAGCTGAGGTTCTAATTACCTTTATATAAAGTGAATTTAACAACGGTAGTACTAATATGTAGATGAATAAAAGGGATAACATTACATGTGATTTATATGGAGGAAGAAATGTATTCTGAAAATAGACAAAAATCATAAATGTTATCACAGATATGAAAAGAAATGTGTAGCTATTATGAAAACTGGAATGTGTAACAGGCATCAAGACATAAATTCATGAACAAATGAATTTTGTATGATACATGCAATATAATGAAAGTGAATGTTACCTACTTAATTAATGCTATTAACCAAAAAATTCACACTAGAAGGAAATTTTGAACAGATTCTTAGCCAGTCTATATAGCAGTAGAGTTATGTCAGTAAATAGTGCTTCTTAAGCCCCAAGATGCAATAAATCTAATTCATTAGGTGGCCAGTATATGGGCAAATAATAAATTAAAACTGTCATGTCTTTGTCATTATAAAGAGTGCTTCAGTAAACATCAAGCACAGGTATCCCTTTGTACCCACACTGAGGTCTCCTTTGGGCAGATTTCCAGAGGAGCAATTGCCAGGTCAAATAGTAGTTGCATTTTCATAGTTTGAGGGTTCTATACAGTGTTTCTACAGTGGCTGAACCAGTTTACATTTCCACCAGCAGGTACCTGAAAAACTAATCAATATCACCAGCAATCAGAGAAATGCAAATCAAAGCCACAATAAGATACCACTTTACACCAGTAAGAATGACCCACAATAAAAACAAACAAACAAAAACAGGCAACAACAAGTGCTGGCGTTGATGTGGAAAGGGACACTCTTACACTGCTGGTGGAAATGTAACAGATGAGAAAATACAGATCTTGTGAGAGTCAATGTCTTGTCCAAAATCACTCAGCTAGTCAAAGTCAAAAAGAAAGTAGGTCTTCCAGTTCCACGATTTCCCCCTGTATTCCATGCTATTTTGACTCTACCGCTAACGTTAGGGACAAAACAATTCTACTGTAAAACACTGACCAGTTTTGTTTCTTACCTGACATCGTTAGAGATCACAAGGGATGAGGAGGTGATCCTAGAGGATGCCTATGGATGACACCAAAGAGCATGTGCCCAGTATGAAGTTCACTGGTCACTGGTCCTACTGGTCACTTGTCACTGGTCATTGGTAACTTGAAATGATGCAAATTTATTTACTTCAGCTCCATGGAAATGCCAAGAATCTTTCAGGTGGTAGTAGGTTTGGTGGCAGAATGATGTCATAAAGCAGGCAGTTGCAAGGTACAAACCAGCCAATAGAGAGGGCAGATTCCCAAGAAGAAGAGAAGACTGGATGGAGAAAGTGAGTGCCGAGAACACCTGGGTGTTGAGCTCTGGGGAAGTGAAACACTACAGGACAGAAGGGATGGTCTTAATTTTTCCCAGGAACTTAGGAAAATCATCTGAATGTTTCTCATAGATGTCTGTTAATATGATTCATAACAATTTGTATTTTCTATTTAAGATTTTGCATTGTGACATACATATTCATTTAAGATGCTTAGAGAGGAAGGAGACATCTTGGTTAAGCGAGTATAGTTGTTCTGAAACCATATAGTTGTTCTGAAACTAAGTTGACTAGTGAACTTAAGTACCATAGGATTTAATCAAGCAATTCCTTTATTTAAAAAATTGATACATTTAAGTTTTTATTTTTGTGTGTATATAATATATATCACATTATTGTGTATCCCGGGGTTTTCCCATTTCCTAAAACCTATTTACCATCCTACTCTTGTGCCTTACACCTCCCCTTCCTTCTTTCCCCTTCTCTCTCCCTCCATAGTTCAACCCCATTGGTTGTTTTTAATTTTTCTGATTCATTTGTTTTTCCCTATATCCTTCATATAAGTGAGATCATCCTGTATTTCTCTTTTTCTTTTTGGCTTCTTTCTGATAATATGAGTCCTTCTAGCTCCATCCATGTTGCTGCAAATGACATGTTTGTCTTTCTTGATTGATGATATTCTATCATGTATATGTACCATATTATTTTCAGTTTTTCATAGGTTTGGGAGCATTTGGGTTGTTTCCATATTTTGGCAATTGTAACCAGAGCTGCAATAAACATGCATGTACAGGCATCCTTTTGAATTAGTGTTTTCATGTCCTCTGGGTAGATTCCCAGTAGTGGGATTAAGCAACTCCTTTTGTAACTTGGTTAAAGAGGAGGGTTTCTGAGTGTACTTTGTAAGGAATGATATGTAGCTTCTGTTTGAATTCTGCCTTCCTGGGGCTGAGTTGAACTTGTATCTTTCTTTTGTGATCCATTTTTGCTTTTCAACATAGGTAGTGTTTCTGAGACAATTGATGTTACTTCCAGACACAGGATTCTTCTCTATGCCCACTGCTTCCTAAATTGGACTCATTGAGCATAAGCCCCAGAGAGCAAGAAGACTGCTAACTGCTCTGTTCCTCTTCCTGCTTTGGCTAGAGTTCTCTTGTCCATAATCTGCTCCCTCTGGCTCCTTGGGCCATGGCGGCCTCTTGCCAGCTGACTCTTTTAGCTCTTGTATATATGATCACCATCGGGATTGCTTTCCTTTTTCCTTCTCACATAAGTGTATTCAGTGTGGCAGTTACTGTAGCCTCCGCCTCCCTTGCAATCAGTCCATGTAGAATCTTGGTCTTGTAGGATTCTCTGTCTGCCATTCTTGGGTGCAAGACCAGGCAAAGAGAAGGGGAGAATACTTAAAGAAATAAGAGCATATTAGTAGTAAAGAGGGAACATTCAAGGTGAAGTGTACAGGAAAGAAAGAATTCAGGTGAAGCCTGGAATGGTGGCGTGTGCCTGTAATCTTCAGCCTATGAAGCAGCTTGGGCTAGGAATGGTGGTGTTCTGCTCGAGTTCTGCTCAGGGCAACATAGCGAAACCAAGTTCCAAAAAAAATAGCTGGGCATGGTGGTGCACGACTGTAATCGCAGATTCCTGGGAAGCTGAGGCTGGGATTGCTTCAGTCTTTGGAACCCCAGGCAACGTGAGTCTGCAGTTCCATGGGCAAAAATAGCGAGACTTAGTCTCAAAATTAAATAAGTAAATAAATAAACCAAAGATACCTTTTTTAAAAAAAGAATTCAGGTGAATATTTTGGTTTTTCTGAGAAACAACTGATACTTTTAGGTTTTATTAATAGGTTCAATCTGTTTTTATGTAGCTCTATAGTACAAAATCTGCCATGAATTTTGTATCCAAAGAAAATAAAATTAGATAGATGTCTCATTTTGTTTTTTGTTGCCTTATTTGTATCACTTGTTGCCACATTTATAGAATAGAGATTATTTTTTTATTGTTTGAGTCTAAATCTCAATATATTGCCCTGGATAGTCTGTACTTCAGAGAAACCTTTGTCGTTTACGGGGTAATGTGGCCTATTTCTTCTGATAATACTATTAGCACAAATTATGAAGTAGAAGCCTTTTTAGTAGTGGGGGAGTGACCCTTACCTGTGGTAAATCATGAAAGTTGTTGAATAGAGAAAGATTTATTCTTAAAAGTTCATACTTTTATTTATGCATTTGTTTTGAGCCTAGGTCTTGCTATTCTGCCCGGGCCACCGCAGACTCACAATGCCAGGGTGACCCTGGACTCAAGGTATCCCCAGCCTAGGCCTCCTAGGTAGCTGGGATTACAGGCTCGGGCCACCACACCCAGCTGTATTTTGAGACTCTGTCTCAATCTTTCCTTGGGCAGGTCTAAAACCGCAGACTCAAACGATTCCTAGACTGGGCCTCCTGTCCTAGTCTGCGATTGAAAAATAACTTTAAAACACATTATTAATTTTCATATGAGCCTCTACATACCCAACTCTCGAGATGCCAAAAATCAATTTCTGGTGATTGTAAACGCAGGAGCAGTTTGGATTCTTCTGTGCTAGCGACAGTGCTCCCAACTCAGCCGAGTCATGCATGCTCCCCATGTGGGCTGGTTTTCACATTGTTCTCCAGCTTAGAAGCAGCAGGAGCCAGCACCACATTTGTTACCTGCACTCTTGCCTACGATCAGAGTATCTGAGAGCTGGGCAGTCCTTGCTCCAATCTCTAATTTGACAGGTGAGGAAATGGAAGCTGAGAGAGGACGGGAGATGTGTTCCAGTCTTCCCTTAGTTTGTATGCATGACTCGCTGGCGGAACTGAGGTGTTCCGAGGGACTTGCCAGGTGCGTCTGGCCTGAGCACAGTGCCAGAAACTGGAGGAAATAGAACTTTCCATATAGACAGTTTGGGAGGGTAACTAGAAAGCAATACAGCTATACCCCCGGTAATTTGCTTGTGCCGTTGATAAGCCATTACCTAGAGTTCATAAAAACAGTTCAGTGGGTAAATTTAAAGGGCTCTTTTTTTGTTTGTTCAATTATATTTATTGAGATAAGGATGATTTACAGCACAGTTGATACCATAGGATATAGGTTTACTCCTCCTCAATTGTATATTATTTGACCACATTCACCAACAAAGTATACCCTGATTAGACAACCCCACTCCCCTTTGTACCCCCTCCTTCTAATCACATCCCTCTTCGAATCATCTAATGAAAGTACAGGTAATATCTAATTTTGTCCAGAACAGTTATATGACTTTAGATGGCAGTTAATTGCTATAAAAGAGTAAAGGACATGACTTTCCCTGTAGATTACTTATTTTTATTTTCATAAAACTTTATTGATTTATCTTTGAATTACAATATTATGTAAATTGGGGTGTTATAGCCGCTCACTTCAATAGGTCTTGATGTATTACCAAATCCAACACCAAAGTGCCGGTGTCATTCAGCTATCCAGTTGACTTCCACACACCATTTCTTCCTCTCCCCTTTCTCTCTCTGTTTGGGTAGCCTTATTTTCACATAATCTATGAGTACTTTGTTGTCTTTTATTAGTTTACTGTGGTTGTTTATACTCAACATGTGAGTGAAAGCATGTTTGTCATTGTCAAGGAGCTCTTTTTACCCTCCTCAAGCCTGTTTTCTGGTCCTACCTCAAAATGGTTGAGATTTAGAATCTCATAAAGTGCTTTTCAAAAGAAAAAAGCTGAGCTTCTAATTACTTATCTATAATGTGAATATAATGACAACAGTAGTGATATTTACATGAAAATATTATATATGGAAAAATGTGTTCTGAAAATAGAGAAAAGTCATTAAAAATCACAGATCTAAAAAATATGTAGCTATTCGTCAAAACTGGAATGTGTGACAAGCATCAAGACATAAAGTTACAAATGAATTGCTGTATGATACATGCAATATTGTGAAAGTGAATGTGACCTACTTAATAATGCTATCAACCAAAAAATTCACATTAGAAGAATATTTTGAATAAATTCCATCTAGCAGAAAAGTTACATCAGTACATATAACATAAAAGGCCACAAGATGTAATGAATGTGAATTTATAGGTTACCAAAATATAGGTAAGTAGGGAATTAAAACTGTCCTAGAACCAATGTTGTATGAAAATATGAAAATGTAAAACTTAAAAAAGAAAGTGGCACAGAGAACAGAGTGAAATCATAACTATAAAGGAGTTTCAATATTGTGCTTATTCATATTTTTTTGGATATTACCTATAGATAACAGACATAAAGTAGAAAAAACTCAATTAATATAACACAAAACAGGCAGTAACAAACACTTAATCATCATGATTTCTATGCTCATCCTTAAATTCTAGGTTATCCTCACCTACAATCTCCAGGAAAATATCATCCCCCAAACTTTAGGAAACTACTGCTAGAATCCAACTAAGAAAAGATTTTTTTAACACCAGAAAACCCAGATAATTTCACAAAATTGTATTTATATACTTGTGGAAAAATAGATGTGGGACTTGAGTTTACCTTCACTTGGGTAGCCAAGATCTCTGAACAAAACTGACCATTACCAGTGTAATCTTTGCATTAGGAAGAAAAAACTGTAAAGATGACAAGCATCATTGACCTGGTGGTTCAGTTAGGACATATACTTTTAACTTAATTTAACAGGTAAACTATTGACATACTTTAAAAATCAGCGTGAAATAAATGTTTTCCTCTCCCTCATTTGTATGTTTTTTGCTCCTTCTGAATTCTTGTGGGTCTCTGTTTAATGAATCACCATCCTATACTGCCTTTCCAATACTTGCTTCCTCATAGCCCAACACTCTCCACCTTTCCCCCCTCTTTTCTCTGACTATTTAGATAGAAAATTCCAATACATGTAAGTATTGATTTTTGGAACAGCACACAAATTTAAGGATAAACTTGAATATTGCTGGAGGATGCATTTAACAAAATACAGCAACAAAATTATATACAACAATTGCAAAATACAACAATAATAAAACAACATTCTGGTTTTTTCTGTTTAAAGAATTTATATTATATTTCACAACATTGTGATCCCTGGGGTCACTGACCACCTATGCTCCCTGGCCACTCCAGCTGGTCCCTACCCCAGTTGTGTACTTTCATTGGTTGTCCATATATTAGTGAAACCATTTGGTTTCTGTTTTTTCCCTTCTGACTTGTGTCTGCCAATATGATTTCTTCTAGGTACATCCATGTTACCAAAAAAAAAACCATCAAATTTGTCCTCTTTAATTGACAAATAATATTCCATTGTGTGTATATACTACATCTATTTCATGCAGTCATCTGTCTTGGGGTATATTAGTTGTTTCCATGTCCTGCAATTATAAATAGTCCTGCAATGAACATCCGAGCACAGGTGTCCATTGCACCCCATTGAGGTCTCCTTTGGGGAGATTCCCAGAAGAGTGATTGCTGGGTTTGAGGATAGTTCGATTTTCATTAGTTTGAGGGTCCTCCACACTGCTTTCCATAGTGTGGAAAGCACTGTGGCTGGACCACTTTACATTCCCACCAACAGTGTAAGAGTGTTCCTTTCTCTCCAATCCACGCCAGCACAGGCTGCTGTCTGTTTTGGGATGTGGGCTGTTCTTACTGGTGTAAGGTGGTAACTTGTTGTGGTTTTGATTTGCATTTTCCTTATTGCTACTGACCTTGAGCAGTTTTTCATGTGCCTCTTGGGCATATGTATTTCCTCTTCAGAGAAGTGTCTTTTTAGATCTTTTCCCCACTTTTAACTGGGTTGTTAGCTTTGTTTTTGTTAAGTTGTGTGACTTCTCTTTGTATCTTTGTTATGAGACCCTTATCACTTGTATGGAGGGCAAAATTTTTTTCCCACTCGGTTGGGGCTCTTTTGTTTTTCCTGTTGTCTCTTTGCTGAAAAGTTTTTTAGGTTGATGTAGTCCCAGCTGTTTATGCTTTCCTTCATTTTTTGTGAGCTACAGATGTGTCCAAAAGTGGATTTTTCAATTGTGAGTCATGAAGGATTTTACCCAGGTTTTCCTCTATGTATTTTATGGTTTCAGGTCTTACGTCCAAGTCTTTTATCCAGTTTGCATTAGCTTTTGCACACAGTGTGAGGTTGGTATCCTGGTTCAATTTTTTTGCATGTCTTGATCCAGTTTTCCCAACACCATTTATTGAAGAAGTTGTCCTTGTTCCAATGTAAGTTTTTACTTCTTTGTCAAAGATTAGTTGACTATATATGTGTGGCTTTATTTCAGGGGATTCAGTTCTATTCCACTGGTCAATTGTCTGTTTTTGTACCAGTACCAAGCTGTTTTAATTACCATGATTTTGTATTATAGTTTGAAGTCTGGAATAGTAATACCTCCATTCTCTCTTCTTCTGGTCAGGAGGTTTTTCAATAATTGAGGTCTTTTGTTATTCCTCATGAATTTCAGTAATTTTTGTTCTATCTCTTTGAAGAATGTCTTTGGAACGTGTATGGGGATTGCACTGAATCTGTAGATTGATTTTGGTAGGATGGCCATTTTGATGATGTTAATTCTTCTAATCCATGAGCAGGGAATGTCTTTCCATTTCCTTATGTCATCTTCTAGCTCTTTTAGCAGTGTTTTGATGTTTTCTTTGGATAGATCTTTCACATGTTTTGTTAGATTTATCCCCAGGTATTTTTTTTCTGGTGCTATGGTAAATGGGATGGTTTTTTAATTTCTTCTTCTTCTGCTTGACTTTTTGTGTACAGGAAAGCTACCGTCTTCTGTGTGTTGATTTTGTAACCAGCCACTTTACTAAACTGGTTTATTGTTTCAATTTTCTGTGGATTTTTTTGGATTCTCTACATAAAGAATAATATCATCTGCAATAAAGAGAGCTTTAGTTCTTCCCTATTTGTATTCCTTTTATGTCTTTCTCTTGTCTTATTGCCCTGGCTAGAACTTCCAGTACAATGATAAAAAGTAGTGGCAATAGTGGATATCCTTTCCTGCTTCCAGATCTTAATTGGAATGACTTTAGTTTTTCCCTATTTAAAATGATGTTTGCTAGAGGTTTGTCATAGATGGCTTTTATTACGGTGAGATATGTTCCTTTCATCACCAAATTTCCAAGAGGTTTTTGATAAATGGGTGTTGACCTTTATCAGATGCTTTCTCTGATCTATTGATATGACCATATGGTTTTTGGTTTTCTCCTTGTTGATGTAGTGGATTATATTAATTGATATTCGAATGTTGAACCATCCCTGTATCACTGGGATAAATCCCACTTGGTCATGGTGAATAATGCTTTTTATACATTGATGGACTCAATTTGCCAAAATTTTATTTAGGATTTTTGCATCCGTGTTCTCTAGGGAAATTGGTCTATTGCTTTCTTTCTTTGTGCTGTCCTTATTTGGTTTTGGTATGAGTGTGATGTTTGCTTCATGGAATGTGTTTGGTAGTTTTACTTCTCTCAATTTTTTGGAAAAGCTTTAGTAGTAAAGTCGTTATTTCCTCTTTGAATGTCTGGTAGAATTAATTTATGAAGTCATCTGGTCCTGGGCTTTTGTTTCTAGGTAGAGTGTTGATGACTGCTTCAATTTCGTCGCTTGTGATTGGTTTGTTAAAGTTGTCTACTTTTTTTTAATTAATCTATATATAAATTTCACATCTTTGCATTCCCAGGAATTTACCCCCTCCCATCCTTGCCCCTTTCCCTCCTGCCCATAGTTGTGTGCTTCAGTTTGGTGCTTAGCTTGTTTTGTCTTTTCCTCATGGCTTTTGTTTACTTTTTTCCAATATGTCCCATGTATTAGTGAAACCATTCTTTGTTTAGTTTTGGGTGGTTGTTTCCTTCCAAGAATTTTGTCCATCTCATCCAGGTTGTTTTATTTGTGTGCATATAGGTGTTCATAGTAATCTCTGACTATCCTTTGCATTTCTGATGTATCTGTTGTAATTTCTCTTTCATTTGTAATCCTGCTTATTTGAGTGTTCTCTCCTCTTTGTGAGGTTTTCAAGGGGTTTATCAATTTTATTTATTTTTTCAAAGAACCAACTTTTGGTTTTATTGATTTTCACAATAGTCTTTTTGTATCTAGATTGTTTATTTCTGCTTTTATGTTTATTATTTATTGTCTTCTGCTGGGTTTTGGTTTTTCTGTTCCTTTCCTAGTTCTTATCTTTGAATTGGGAGATTAGGTTATTTCTTTGGTTATTTTCTTGCTTTTTGATATGAGCCTATATTGCTATGAACCTTCCTCTTAAAAATGGTTCTGCTGAGTCCCAGACATTTTCAAATGCTGTGTTTTCTTTGTCATTTGTTTCAAACAAAGTTTCAATTTCTTTAATTCCCTCAGTTATGGAGACTTCATTTAGTAACATGTTATTCAGTCTCCTTATGTTGGACATTTTTCTTGCTTTCTTTTCATTGTTCATTTCTAACTTGATACCTTTATGATTGGAGAAAAAAGTTGTTACTATTTTAATCTTTGTATATTTGTTAATGTTTGCCTTATGTCCTAATATGTGGTTGATTTTTGAGAATGATCCTTGTGCGTTTGTAAGGAATGTGTATTCCTTTCTTAGAGGGTGCAGTGTCCTGTAGTTATCTATTAGGTCCATATGGTCTGGATCTTCATTTAGGGCTTTTGTATTTTCGTTTAGTTTTTGTCTTTTTGATCTGTCCTTTGGTGAGAGTGGTGGGTTGAAATCACCTACCACATACGTGTCTTTGCTGATGTCTGTTTTCAGTGCTGTTAGTAGTTGTTTGATGAATTTTGGTGCACCCTTATTTGGTGAGGTATGTTAATAATTGTTATGTCTGTTATGTATTGAACCTTTTACCAATATATAGTATCCTTCTTTATCCCTAGTCACCTTTTTTAGCTTAAAATCTATTTTACCTGCTATTAGTATGGCTACTCCTGCTTTCTTCTGGGGGCCTTTTGCTTACAAATTTGTCTTCCAGCCCTTTACTTTAATTCTGTGCTTATCTTTTGTGTTAAAGTGTGTTTCCTGCAGGCAGCAGAATGGTGGGTTTTGTTTTTTGATCCACTCTGCTACTCTGTGTCTTTTGTTTGCTGGATTTAGACCATTGACATGTAGGTGATGATTGATACTTGCTGTTCTGGTGTTGAATTTTGGAAGGTCATTTTGAGGTTAGGGTTTCCTTTTTTTTCTATTACTGATATTTGAGATTCTGAATTCAGTTTTTGGTTGTCATTTTGAGGTTTGATTATGTTCCTTGTTTTGACCTTTCTGTATTCTTCTGTTGGTTTTAATCTTAGGGTTTCTTGCAATATTTATTGGACTGGTAGTTTAGTGTTACCAAACTTCTGGAGGTTTTGCTTGTCTAAGAAAGTTTTCTTCCTTTGTAGAGGCAAGAAAGCTTGGCAGGGTATAGTATTCTTGGCTGGCATATTTTTTTCTTGGAGCTTTTTAAAGATATGGCTCCATGCTCTACTTGCTTGGAGTGTCTCTTCAGATAAACCTGAGGTCAATCTAGCAGTTTTTCCTTTATATGTTGTTTCTTTCCTCTAGCCAGTTTCATAGTTTTTCCTAATCCTGGACTCTTGGGAGTTGTGATGTGTCTTGATGCAGTTTTTCTTTCATTGCTGTAGTTTGGTATTCTTTTGGCTTCCTGGATGTCAAATTTCATTTCTCTGTTCAGGATTGGGAAGTTTTCTCCATTATTTCTTTAAATAGCCTTTCTGTACCCATGTGCCTCTCTTCTCCTTCTGAGACTCCCATAACTCTTATGTTCCCTTTCTTTAAGGAATGGAACAGATCTCTGAGTTTTTCTTCTATTTTCTTACATTGTGTCTCTCTCTTTCGCAGTCTTTCTTCTTCCTCTCAGTTTCAGTGTCCTCAAAGGCTTATTCATTCTTCAATTTCATCCAGTGCACTTTTGTAACTTTTCCCTGTTTTTTAGCTCTTTGGTTGCTCCCTTTAGATCTTGGGTTTCTTTCTGATTCATGTTTAGGTATTCAATTTTATTCTTCAATTCCTCAATCATTTTATATTTGTTGATGTTTTCTTTCTTAATGTTTTCCATTTCTTCTTCCAACTTGTTCACTTTCTCTGCCATGCTCACTTTTTTTTCTTTGCGTTTTTCTAATTCTTCCCTTATGTGGGAACTCTTTCTATTCTTGTAACATGCATAGATTCAGTTCCTCTTCTGGGAGGTGGCTCATTTCTTCAATGTTACATTTTTTGGTTTCTAGAGTTTGTCTATCCTTCGATGATGTATTGATTTCTGTGGGCTTTGCTGGGGTTTTGCCTTTTTCCTCTCTGTTGTGCTTTGCTTTAGTACATCCTCCACATATTGAGTGACTATGGTTCTAGTATTGGCTGGCTGATGATTGGGGTCTTCTAGTTTGTAGTTGATTCTGCCTTTGTGTCTATGTAGCTGAAGTGAGTAATATTTTGTTTCCTTTGGCAGATTTGGGTGGATGGTTCATTTTCCCTGAGCCCAGTGTTAGATGGGTGTGGTTATTATTCTACACATTGTCTTCTTTTCTCCTAATTTTTTGCTTTGTTAGCTGGTGGTACAACACATCAATTCTGTGTTCCCCTAAGATGGTCTCTAGTTAGTAGGGCTCAAGTCAGTAGGTGCTATAGAGCTTCTTCTGTGGTTCTTTTTGAAAGAGGAGTATAGGTGTCTTTTGTTGTTCTTTATGTGTTTAGCCCCCCTTTTTGTGTTTAGTCCCCTGTTATTTTGACCACTTTGTGGGCTGGTGCTTCTGGACTCTAATGGGGTTGCTAGGCTGCTGAACGAAGCTCCTTGCCCCTGCTGGGAACTGATCTGAAGGTGATGCCTTCCTGGATGATTGGGTACAACAATCTGTTTTTAATGTTTTTAATTTAAAAGAATGAACTTGAAACTTTGTTTTTTCTGGAGACATTTCCAGAAGAAACATTTTGGTCAATATTGCTAATTTCCTACATCACCCTGTTTTTCTTTTTGTTTCTTTGAAAGGCTCTAAGTTACGAATTTTAGTTTCTTTATTGATGACTTTAAAACTCAATTTGAGAAAATATGAAACCAGACAGAATGATCAACCTAATAGCCTATGTAACAGTTGAGGAAAAACAAATCTTGTGAGAGTCAATGACTTGTTCAAAGTCACTCAAGTAAAAGTCAAAACTGAAAGTTCAGTCTCCAGGTTTCCAGTTCCACACGTTTCCCCAGTATTCCATGTTATTTTGACTCTACTGCTAACATTAGGGACAAAAGAAATCTACTGAAAAACATTGAACAGTTTTGTTTCTTACCTGACATTGTTAGAGAAGAGGAAACATCAACTGAGGACCCAAGGGATGAGGAGGCAATGCTAGAGGATGTCTCAGTGGATGACACCAAGGAGCGCATGTGTCCAGTTGACTGGTCACTGGTCATACTGGTCAGTTGTCACTGGTAATTGGTTACTTGTGATGATCCAAATTTACTTACTGTCACCTCCATGGAAACCCCAAGATCCTACCAGGTTGTAGAAGGCTTGGTGGGAGAATGATGTCATAAAGCAGGCAGTTTAAAGATACAAACCAGCCAAAGGGAGGACAGATTCCCAAGAAGACAAGATTGGGTGGAGAAAGTGTATGAGTGCCAAAAGAACAACCCGGTGCTGAGTTCTGGGGAAGCAAGATCCTAGAGGACAGAAGGAATGGTCTTACTTTTTCCCAGAATCTTTGGAAAATCACCTCAATGTTTCTTATAGATGTCTGTTAATGATTGATAGCAATTTGTAATGTGATATACATATTCAGTTAGTAGTTTTAGAAAGGATGGAGACATCTTGGCTAAGCGAGTATAGTTGTTCTGAAACCATATAGCTGTTCTGAGACGTTACATTGACTAGTAAACTTAAGGACCACTAGAAGGGATTAAGCAACTCCTTTTGCAACTTGCTTAAAGAGGAGGGTAAAGTTCCTGATGCACCCGTGTAGGAAATGATGTATAGCTTATTCAGCTTGAATGCTACCTTCCTGGGGCTAAGCTGGAAGGAGCCAGGTTGAACTTGTATCTTTCTTCTGCACGCCATTCTTTCTTTTTATCATAGGCAGTGTTTCGGAGACAATTGCTGTTACCTGCAGCAATGGATCGTATTTTCCATCCCCACTGCTTCACAAAATGGACTCATTATTGGGCATAAACCCCAGAGAGCAAGAAGACTGCTAATGCAGACTTTTCTCTTCCTGTTTGGCTCACAGCCTCTTGCCCATAATCTGCTCCCTCTGGCTCCTTGGGCCATGGAAGCCTCTTGCCAGCTGACTCTGTTAGCTCCCTTATATGTGAGAGGCATTGGGATTGCTTTCCTCTTCCTTCTCACATAAGTGTATCCAGTTTGGCAGTTGCTGTAACCTCCCCCTCCCTTGCAAACAGTCACTATACAATTAGGCTTATAGGATTCTCTGTCATTCTTGGGTGCAAGACCAGGCAAAGAGGAGAATAATTAGAGCAATAGAGGATATTAGTGGCAAATAGAGAACAAGCAAGGTGAAAAATACAAGAGAAAAGGAATTCAGGTGAATTTTTTGTTTTCTATGAGAAACAATGGATACCTTTTAGCTTGTATTAACACACTAAACATTTCAATGTTTTTACAAAATCTGCCATGAATTTTGCATCCAAAGAAATTAATCTTAATAGGCTTTTCTCTTTTTCTTTTATATTAACTCATTTATACACTTGTTGCCACAGTTAGAATATAAAACATTTTATTTTATTTTATGTTATTTTTTTGAGAATAGGTCTCACACTGTTGCCCAGGTTAGTCCCAAACCAGTGTACTCAATTGATGCCTAGCCTGAGCCTCCCAAGGCTGGGATTACAGGTGTGGACCACCATGCACAACCAGAATATAGATCATTTCAAAATGCCTTGGCTTAGATATATTTTCCCATTATATTTTTAAAAGAATCCAGACCTATTAGATATATTGCTTGTCTTCTTCTTGATGATAATTTTGAAATATTAAGAACTACTCAGATAGATTTTGTAAACAGGGTCTTCAACTTAGAAAGGGGTCTGTGCCAACCAAATGCCCCCAAACGGATGATTGGCTAAAAAAAATGTGGTACATATACACAATGGAATACTATGCATCCATCAAGGAGGACAAACACATGTCATTCGCAGCGACCTGGATGGAGCTGGAAAAACTCATATT